>VMKM01004579.1:0-15086 GCA_008360985.2 Macquaria ambigua | reverse complement strand
CAGAGAAGTAAAGGGGAAGCTAGGGAAGAAAAGAAGAAGCAAGAAATGAAGAGGAGGTCATGAAGGAAAAGAGGAAACAGGGAAGAGAAAGAGAAGACAGGGAATAAGAGGAGGGATCATAAAGGAAAGGAGGAAGAGAAGGGACTATAGAATAAAAGGTGGAGAGAGATGAGAAGTGCCAGGGAAGAAAAGGAAGTAGAAAAGGAAAAGAGGAAGTTGGAATGGAAAAGATGAGGTAGTGAAGGAAAGCAGGCACTAGGGAAGGAGAAGACAAGGTAAAGAAGCAAGGGAGGAAGAGAAAACGGATAGTGCACTGGGTGGAGATAGAGAAGGAAGTGAGGAGACAGTGAAGGAAAAGAGGACGCAGTGAAACAGGGAGGCGGTTCTGAAAGGACGCAATGACTTCCTTCCTTTTATGGCCGACCAGCACCTTCAGTGATGAAGTCTTTGCCACAATCCCACTGCCGAAACAGCCATTTCCATTTGTTGGCGATTAGTTTAATAAGGCACAGTGTTTCTCCATCACTTTCTTTCTCTCCCTTGTCACCTCTCCTTTGCAAATCTGTTTCCTCTGTCACTTTTCGTCGTCCACAGCACAGCGCTGTGGCGAGCAGCTTCCCCCGTGGCTTTCCTGCGATGCCGCAGACCTGCTGGTGTCAGTATGCAGAATAAGGGGGCAGGGAGATTCATCCACATTCATACACTTCAGCGTGGTGCAGGTTAAACCCTGAGTGTGTGAGGTGGGAGCGCAGAATGGTCCGTTACATTTTCATTTTACAGTCTGAGGGGTTTAACCGACACTCTCGCACTCTACAAGAAGCTTAAATTTAGGATTGGCAACCGTACAGGCAACCAGCCGTAAAACCAACACAGGAGCTGCCTGGAGAACAGCAGGGAATGATATTAATATAATACCCATACATTTAAGGAGAATTCCAGTTTATTACAATTTGGAACATCATTCCTATCAGTAATAAAAACATTGTATTTACCAAAGTGATAGCTAAGATCTGGGAACAGGGTGACTTGGCAAAAAACTCCAGATTATCTGAACTACCCCTAAACTGTGATGGGTGTTTGTCATGTACAGTTTCACAGTTCGCCTTTGTTTTCTCTTCCAAATCACAGGATCACCCGTTGCACAGGCCGCGTTTTGGTCGAGCCGCTGCACTCATCAGCAACGGCTCATTAAAAAGTTCAGATCGGGCCGTTGACTCTCTAATAGGCCTCCTGCAGTTCCTTAAACGCAGCTTTTGCAAACAACAGACAGTCCCCGTTGTCAGTTTTTTAAAATGTTTTATTCATCTTCCTCTGAACCAAAATCCTTCCTTTTGCTCTCACCTTGGAGAATTCCCAAAACATCACCTGCTTTTGTTCGTCAGATCACCGAGCTTGCTTTTTCTATTTGCTTCCCTTTCTTTTTTTTTCTAAATTTTTCTGTGATTGAATTGTGTTTTGCAAAGTACTAGAGGCAAAGGAATTTTCATTCGTACCCGTACATGAGAGCACACAAAAGCAGCCATTGTTGGTAGTCTAATGGGAATGTTAAGTACAAGCAGGCAGAGCCGTCTTTTATCTTGGGTATTTTCAACTCTGTCACAACCAGCAGGAATTTGGAAGCTGAGGGGAAAAAGCATCTTTTTCTTTTTCTTGTTTTTTTTTTGATCCCTGCCCGGATGCACCGGCTTTCATCTCTCTCTCACTGCTCTTAAGTGAACGGCCCGCTGTTTGTGGAGGGAGAAATGGAATCAAAGCCAATGATTAGAATGAAGTATTTGCAGAGGTTTAGGGGGAAGAAGAAAAAGAAACAACATTAAAAGAAGAAAAAAATTGGAGGAGAAAGTTAAATTTACTATCTCCAAAAAGTTGTTGGCTGTGTGTTCACTGCAGGAGCTGTGGCCTCCAGCAGCTCCTTCTCATCATCATGCGGAATAATCCTCTCTTTGTTCAGAGAAACAGAATTGTTGCTTTAAAAAAAACACACCATCGTCGTACATTATTTTGCTCTTTCAGCATCTATAAGAAGCCTTGAGCGGTGGTGTTATTCTCCGTGTTTCTTCACAGCCAGGACTGCTCTCTGGGTTCTGTCTGATATCAATCTGTGCATCGCCTGCAGCACAAATTAGGCTTTCGTTTTCCCAATTTTTTCGACCTACATACCTCAGGGCCTGACACCTATTTACCTCTAGCTTTTGGAGGGTTTTTTTTACAGTAAGATACAGTAGCTTACCAGGGTAGGTCAAGTCCAGTTCAGCATGGGCCGTGTGCGTGTCGCACAGTTCCTCCAGATAACGTGGAATTACGCGGCTAAGTTACCCAGCCGCAGCGTGAAGGGGGAAGAACCTGAGGGGAGTTTTAACTGAATGTCAATGGGGATTGCAGAGCTTTAATGGAGGCCACTGTGGGTCGACGGGAAGGAAACCAAGCGGAAGGTCAAAGATTTTCCGAGTCAAGTCGAGCCGTTTGTGTGAGGTTAACTTACAGAAGAAAAAGGCTAGAAAGAAGAAGAAGAAGAAGAAGAAAAAGAAGAGGGGAAGTATGGCTCCCCGCCGACGAGCGCCGCTCTGCCCCCCTTGATGCTAATCCTCTGAAAGCTGTTTTCTAGCGAGGATTAGTGCCAGCGAGAACAAGGCTTAGAGCTCTCCGCCGAGTCGAGATGAGAAATCGAATACAGGTGCTTGTTGGGGGCTGAGCCCGATGACTTTTCTGTGTGCAATATCATACAGGGGGGATAGCTCTCACTGCACCAGCTGGTATTACATCCTTCAGGGTGATATTGTTGGAATTCAGGCCAATGCTGACTCGTGCAGAACAGAGAAAAGAATCCTCTGAAGCTCAGTGGATGCTCTAACCCAGAAATCACAACTTCCCCTCCTCGCACAAAGTCAGGTTATTCTGTTTTTTAGGGCTGTGGTCAGGGATCATTATCATTACAGACTCATTTACTGAATGAAAGTTTTTCAGTTAATCTCTGAATCATGTGCACTATTGAATTACAAAAATAAATGCCCACCAAAGTGTCCAGAACTGATGTTAAGTCTCATAGTCCAAACGGTCCTCAGACTTTCTCTCCTTTTCTCATCACCTGACTGCCCCACCCATCCACACACCTGTTCCCATTTCTCATCAGCCCTGCAATCACCTGCAGCTACCCCCCCTGCTCATCTCCTCACCTGCACCTCATTCCCTAATCAGCCTTCACTACATGTACCAGTTCACTTCCCCTGTCTCTGGTCAGATCAAACCGTCACGGCTGGTGCTGGCAGGGTAGGATCCAAATGTAGACGCCTGAGGCACTTCACGGGATAAAATGATCAATTGACGCCCATTTGGTTCTCAACGTCCTACGTCTGACGGGTCGGGCTATTATTGGGCTGATATTGTGTAGTCTGAACCCGGCATTACTGAAATAAAAACACTCAAACTGACGTATTTCTGCCATCGACATGACAAATGTAAACTCCTCCCAGCAACCACTATCACAGCTTCTGTGTCGACTGAAAATAGGCTCGTTCGACTGCACCTCATCTGGAAAGTGAACGAGATCAGCCGGCAGCAGCAGGGGGCGCTGTGACAAAACGCTGCAGTCAAGTCAGACAGTTTCCAGCAAAGAAAGAATATACAGGAAGTCACAGAAATATTTACATCCTGTTAGATCCACCTGTAGGCTACCTGTAGTCTGCAGATCACGTTCAGATGGCTATGGCTGAAATAAACTTTATTATTCATATCAACCACACAAGATGTTTGTCAACAGATGAAACCGTCACTGCAACAATCCTGCGTTAAATATTACAATTACACAGAAAATTAGGATTTTCTGCAAAATGTGATGTTTGTGGTCAAAATTAAGAGCCAATCAGCTCTCTGATCAGACGACAGCCAGGCGTTTCCCATCATGCCCTGGGTCTTGCAGTCAGTGGAGAGCAGCTGCAGTGCCTGGCTCTACAAACTGCGGCCGCCTCGATCTCGTGAGGTTATCGTTGCTCACGTGTGCATGACGTCAGAGCAAGTCGGGATCAAGTCGGACACAAATCTAACCAGCTGCATTGTGTGGCGATTGCCGGCTCAGGCCTGGCTCATCTTGAACGAGCCTAATGACAGGATGGATACGTCGCTAACTACTGATTGGTCAGGACAAAATAACCACCTTACCCAAACAGAGAACAGCTAACATCAACACGATGTCAAACCGAATTATGAAGCAAAGAATTCTCTTGGATTTTATTTATTAGATTCTTCTGTGGATGTTACTATGTGCTTTTTATGCAAGTTAAACCTAAAATGGTGATTTTCAACATTTCCAAAACTCCCATAAGACATAGTTGTAAAATACAGTCAAGCATCAAAGTAGAAGTTCTCTTACTGGATCTGGATCCCTCTCAGTTATTGATGTGGGGCTGATTCTCACCACTGCGTCATTTAAAATAAAGCAAAGTGTTTCGTTTCAGCAGGTTATCTTGAATATAAATGCAAATCTCCAAAGTATCCACTAACTCCAGCTGTCAGATAAATACAATTATGTGAAAGAAATGTGGTGGACGAAAAGTAGAAATGGAAATACTCATAAAGTAGCAGAACCTCTGGACTCTAATCACAGAGACTATAGTATTCGGATAAATGTACTCAGTTATTTGCACACATTTAGATAAGCAGCAGCAGCTAATGAGCCTGCGCTGCCTTCCCTGTGATGTTAAACCTGATGCAGCAGAACAAACACAGCATGTTGTACATTATATAAAAATAAACGTGCTCTCAGCTCGTCCTTGTTCGGGGGATTATTTTCTGTCAGGTGCTTGTGTTTATTTTTTTCAGGCAGCCAGCTGGTGCGTGCGTGTGCGTGTGTGTGTGTGTGTGTGTGTGTGTGTGTGTGTGTGTGTGTGTTGCGTCCCCCGGGGTCGGCGGCTCGGCACTTGTAATGCATGGCTGTGCTCACCTGTTCGGCACGAGAGACGCATCGCCGCGGCTGCAAGACGGATGAGGAGGAGAAACAGCAGCATCGGCGCTCCTGGAGGTGACCCAGCTCTGCTCAGCGCCGCAGCCCGACGCGCATGCAGCATGTCCGGGCAGGAAGGACAGCAACGGTAAGGTCGACGGTTCAAGGTGCCTTTTTGAGCAAGGCACTGAACCCACAAACTGCTGCCAGCGGACAGCAGGAGACTGTGACCCACTTCCATACCTTACACTACAGCTGTAGAGTATGCATTATATAATGAGAGTGACAGTGCACTGTTTAGCCAGCTCGTATGAGGAAAATTAATTTGCTTAAGTCATTCATGATTTACACACTGAGACTTCTGAGCACTACTGAAAACTTTATTTCTTAGTCAGTGTTTTTGTTTTCTGTGGAGCCGCCTCAGTCCATGTGGAGCCAAATGGAGCCACTTCTCTATTTCTGTTGAGTGTTGCATTATGGGACAACAATGTCCATCAACACCACACTCAAAAATCCAGTTGTTTCATCCTCAAGTGTGAACGTCCTGTACAGTCAGAACACAGTAAGAATTATGTGCAACTGGGCCACAGGACATGATTCATTTTCACCTCTTCAAGACATGGTTTTCTTAAAATGGGCAAAATCTGCCCGTGTAGTGAGATGATATGAAGTTTATATATGTTATTAAAAAAGTGACTTTTAGGAAATGGCTGAGGGAGCTGATCTGAAAATGCCAGGTCAGTCTTGGTGATGAGGATGACGATCAGGGGAGGTCAGCGTGAGGATCTCTGTTACATAGTAGGTATGTTGATCCCTTAAGCTAGGATCAGACTACACGATATCAGCCCAAAAACAATCTGATCCGACAGACCTAGGGCATCGGGAACGGCCCGTTATATTGTCTAGTGTGTCATAGAAGAGGACAGCATATTTGGCGTCTAGGACGCTTCCAAAAAAAAGACCAAGGCAGCGGTCGAATAGTCTTTTGCAGCAATGATAAGAGCTGGTCGAGGTCTTTAAATGCTAAGGAAAGGTGCTTCAGTGCTTTCTTTCCTATCTCCTTTAGCACAGGGTACGCTGGACCATCCTTTACCAAAGGGAAGGAGATAATGCCGTCCCACAATTCCTTGCCGCAGCAACATTTTAAAGCAACCACAGCAGACCCACGTCAACATCTGCTGTCCATTATTACATAGCCTAGTGTAAGTGCAGTCGGATTCTGTCTTTTCCTGAGTCCTTAAGAATTCTCCTTCACATCTTTCTTTGACCTCATGATGTGTTCCATCGACGTGGAGGAAAAGTGTTCAGGAAAAGACACAGGAAGTAATTTTTTGACACTTCAACCGCAGACCAAGAGTGATTTTTATTTTTTTTTATTTATTTATTTTTTCCTCCTCTTAGTGTGACATATCTGACGTGCTCTGTGATGCTTCGGACACCATAGTTGTTGACCTTCCCACAAGTTACTGTATGATTGGTCAGGGTTCAATGTGCCTCTTAGCCAAGTCACATTATGAGCAGACTCAGTGTCTTGATTCTGCTGTTCTTTCAAATTTATCAGAAGAAGATGATTCCTCTTGTTCAACTCTTCAAATCAGTAAATTTATATTGCAACACAACTGTAAAACAGCCAAACCCCAATGATGCAAATAGGCTTTTTACTTGTTTTAAGCAAAAAATACTTATGAAGACTTCAACAACATCTAGTTGATAGATGCTAAACTGTTTCTCCAGGACCGGAGCCAGGATTTTAGAAATACTGAGGCACAACTCCACCACTCAATTTATTTATTTATTTATTTATGTATTTATAGAAATGTTTGATGAGCCAGGAAAAAAAAAATCCTGTGAAACTTTATGACCTTTTTTTTCTACATTTGACTCGTGTATATATTCTGTAAATTTTATCTCCCCATGTGAAACTGTTTAAAAGTCTTCTCCCGCTGCCAGGAATATATAACTCTGGTGAAGAACTAGTAAATCCAAACACAATATAGTTTTAATGCCAAATTTAAAGATATTGGGACTTTAAAAAAACAGTAAGGGTAATTTAGATGTCGTGTTTGTAGCAGCATGTTGACTTCATCACCGCCCACTGTCCAAGATATGGACATGGTCTTTGATGGCGTTTCGTGTTAACACTTGAGTATTAATAAAAATAACATCAATAACAATAAATCCAGGCTCCAGGCTGCTCTGTGGAGGTTTCCTGCTGTGCTGTGGTTGCTGACGTTTCCTCCCCCTCTTCAGTTTTCCATCGGCGCTGCACACGCAGCACAGCGAAGCCAAAGGCCACAACCCATCAGCTCCCTCATCAATACCTGATAACCTTTCTATGAGAAACGCACCACGCCTCCATCTGTACAAATAAACAACACGCCCAGTCGATAGCACCCTGTTCGATAAAAGTAAAAGTGCAACAACACATTACGGGCTCCCGCTGTTTCTTAACTTTGCAATTAGCAGAGGCCTGGTGGCCACGCCCCCTGCTGCGGCCTGCCAATCACAACACCCCCACCCACCCCCGCAGACAGCCAGCAGCGTCAGCCTCGTCATGTCAAGCCTTCACCTGCTTGATGACGAGCTCACCACTCATTACCGAGCAGTGGGCGGCGCTCCTCGTTAGTGTCCTTATTAACGAGCAGCAGGGCTTCTAATTAAACAGCTCAGTGGCTGTTAAGTGGCTTGTCTTTATTTTCCTGGGCAGCACCTGAACGGGGTGATTTTGTTTTGTTGCACACCCACCAACAAACACTCCCAACTCCATCCACCCTGCTTAGTTCCTAAAATCCGCTGCTCTGTGTTGGCGAGACAACAGGTTTCATAACCTGCTGTTTGCTTCTGTGTGCTCAACATGACGACATGGCTGACAGCTGAAAGAGTCTCTGCTGCTAATAAATCACCACCCAAGTGTCTGAGCAAATGATCTCAATCTAAAGTTACCCTGTAAAGTTACTCGTGTTTGTCTTATAGCAAGGAAAGAAGAAGGTGAACACTGAACTGAACTACTGAACACCACAAATATCTAAGGATGGTGAGGTACTTCTGTCTCTGCGTCCAACACTCAGGAATGAGATATTTGTTACAACAAATGGCCAAGTTTCCATAAAATCTGATGTGTGCATGTAGCCTGATAATCAGACTCAAACTTTAATATTCAGTCCGTCTCTGTTAGCTGTTTCCTGTTTGGGAGGGGCTTGTCACAATTTTAGTGGCAATTTTTCTGTCGCTGTTTATCTGGCTATGGCACGTATGTGATTGTTTATGTGTCTCCATGATGACGCCGGAAGTTAGTATTGATCGTTGTTGTTGTTGTTGTTTTTTTTTTATGTTATATTTATAATGAAATATTTACACTCTACCTCATAAGGTTACTGCCATAAATTGTTAAAATTATTTGGTAAAAATGATTTGAGTGTTCAAGTTTACGTGAGTCACATGACCCGGAAGCGGTGAGCGGGAGACCAGCAGAGAGAAGAGACATCACACGAGCAAGACGGAGGACTTTTATGCTCATCAAACTTATCTACCACTGGTTTACGTGGCGTACACGGTAAAGACTATTTTTTGTTCATTCTGTGAAGGCAGACATGTGATATGTTGTTATTGAAACATTTTATTGTCTCTAGTTTTCACGGTGTTCCATGAGTCTTCAGAGAAGGAAATAAACGTGATTGTGGACATCAGTACGGAGCGTGGATCTTTGAATCCAGGGCAGATACAGCACGTGAAGATGATGTCCTCATTATCAATACCACCTACAAAGCTCTGATTGACTTAATTGTTTTTGCATTAAGGGAAACAGCCGTTAATGAACACCAGACCTGAGTCACAAAAACAGTCAAACCCGTGGGTGGTGATTCAGAGGTCTTACACCAGGCTGGTGGACTTTCATGCACCCCAGAGGTTTATAAAGTATTTTTTTCAGTGAGCCCCTGATCTTTCAGGACAAAACAGTCAAAGTGGTCCATGACAAGTTATGTCAAAAACTGACGACTGGAGTTTCATTAAATTTATCACGGATACCAGTATTGGAGCTAAAAATGTAAATGTTTGTGTTAAAGTTCATTCTTGGTTGTATATGGGGGGAGATGGTATTCTGTTTCTGAAATCTATTATCCTTTTGTAATATTTCTTCATATTTTTTATTGCAAATTAATTTTCTATTTGTATTCTTGACTTTCTTTTTGACAGTACTTGCTTTTTATTTGCTTTTATCTTATATATTTTTTATTTTCATCTACTATGCTTATTTATGCACCAATATACCAAAGGAAATTCCTTGTATGTAAAAACCTACTTGGCAAAAAATCTGATTCTGATTAGGAGATGGTCTTTGAATGTTTTATGTGAATGTCCTTGATTTTTCGGACTCCTGGTCGGCGAGTTTGACCACTTTCCAGTCGGTTCTGTGAGCGGTTTTGGTCTGGTGAGAGATCCCTTGAAAAGCACCAGAAAAAGCTAGCAAATGGACCTAAAATGGAAATTAGTTTGTCAAATTAAAAATGTGGATTATCCTCAGGGGTACAGAATCAAAAGGGTTAAGCCTTTTGGAAGCAGGAATGTGTTCCAGAAATTGGATGTAAATCTGCCATTTGATTATGAGATATGAGACGTACAAGTGAAAATATTTGCCAGCGGGTGACACTACAAGCAAAGGTCAGGACGTCACCAAAAACATTAGGATTCATCCTCTGAGGACCATCAATATCCATGGCAAATTTAAATCCAGACGGAGGTTTTTGAAATAAATACCTTGTCATGAACAAAACTGTGCTAGAAGAAAGGAAAGGTCAGGGGGTCACCATAATCATTCAAATTCATCCTGCAGGGACCATGAATATCCACAGCTAATTTTTATGGCAATTTGGCCTGTAGTTGTTGTGATATTTTGCTCTGGACCAAAGTGTTGGAGGGACGACGTCTCCACTTTCGAATGTTCCCACTAGAAAAAACAGAGTAATGAATCTGAAAGGATTTTTTTTCTGGTAGGACACCGCTGCTATATTTGCTGACAACATGTAAAACGTTCTTGAAAGTGTTTTCCTGAATTATTTTTCTATTCTGCTGTATAAAACATCCGACAAAGATCCATGTCGGCAACATTTAGGGAATAAAAGAATGCGGACGTGCTGCTCAGCCACAGCAGGGATGAATGTACATCGTTTCTTCCCCGCTTCATTTTAAGTACCTGGAATCTGGAGGCGAGAAGGAGAGGAAGAAAAGAAGAGAAGAATGTCTGTGACTGTCAGGCAGCGTTGGTCGTTTATCCAGCACACCGGCGGTCATGGAGCCGTGAATAAGGGAAGCAGGGGGGAAAAAAAAGAAAGCGATCCCATTTCATCTCTGCGGGAACATGACAGAGGAATAAAAGCAATACTAAAGTTCAATGGGCCCTGCAGATTTCCTTCCACATGCAATTTGTCACAAGCAGCGAGGTCCATCCTGCTGGAAGGAGCCGGTCCTGGAGCTCCACTACTTCTGCTGTCACTGTATTTGTTACAATGCTGTGTGTGTGTGTGTGTGTGTGTGTGTGTGTCCTTTGTCATATTTGGGGACCAAAGTCATACTTTAAAAAGGCAACTGCCCACTAAATCTTGTTATGAAGGAAAAGCAGTATTGCACTGACCTCCGAGGGTTAAGAGGTTTAACTCTTTGGCATTGTTACCTGCTGTACTGCACAAGGTGTGGACAGAGAAAACAGCACTAGATGGCAGGGGAGCAGGGTTTTTAGCCTGGGTGTAGTTACTTTTTGAAGTATAATGCTGGTGAAATTCTGTTTTTTATTGTCAATAAATCCCATGAAAAGACCAAAACCAACCATGAACTGTTCCTACTAACAAGTGTTGTCTGTGCAGCCAAAGCCTGATATATCTTATTTCACTGTAGCCTCTCATAGAGCTCCACTGTCTATCAGAAACATGAAACGGGTGAACCTGTGACTTTTGAGACATGGGTGGGTCCATTTATCAGACCTGGTGCTCTGTGACGTGACAACGTGACAACGTGACATTGCCTCATAGTTTGGGAGCATACGAGGTAACACAATCAATTTTTCGCAGATTTTTGGGGTGTTTTAGAGGACATAAATACTGTATTTTCTTCTTTTAAAAAGGACATTGCAGACTGGGGCCAGGATCAGCTGATAATAAAGTGAAAGTAGGCTAAATAAATTCAGTGTTAACTTAAAGAAGAGTTAAAGAAGTTAATGTCCACAAGTTCTGATTTAATGTAGCCGAATTGTGACTTTAAGATATTAATTCAAGACTTGACAACCTGCCATCACAACATAAAGTCTCAGTGTCACTTGTTCTCAAGTTACCGTTTAATAAACATTTTGTTTGTTTGTTGTATGTCATTGAGTCCTGACATAAACCCAAATTATTCTTTCTAAATCTGTGTGGCCGCGACAGTCCGCAGTTCTTCATAAGTCCATAAGTTCTCCATGTATGTTTTTGAATCACAGTTAGTTTTTTATCAATCTTGGAACCCTAGAGATTAGCTTTTTATTAGCTTTTTAAAAATGCATCTGCATTCAAATCGTCATCGATAGCTGATGGGTTCAGGGATTGATCGAGTTGTAACTTGATGTCGACTTGACTTGCTGCTGATTCATGACTTAGTGTAGTGGTTAATGCCGTCAAGTTGTGACATTATCTCATTAAGTCATGAATGTAGTGAAGTCCCATAGACTTTAAACTCAGATGACGTCACACACAAAATGAATAGCTAACTTTAACACAAAGGGTAGTAATTGACGCTGTCTTTGGAGAATGCTTTCTGGGCTGCAGAGATTTTTTGTTCTTGCTGCACTACCACAGTTGACCACTGGGACAAAATGGCAGCAAGGATGACTCTGCCACAACTTATAAGCTCTTCCACTATGTCCATGAACTCAACCTACCGTTAAACTGCTGATTGGCAACTTATTCAACATGCACAGAGGAATGCTGGGAGATGGAGTATTGTGTCTGAGAGAAGTGATGGGCAATAATAAAAGAACTGAAGAGTAGGGAGTATGACTGACACACACACACACACACACACACACACACACTTAGCCCAACATTTTATAAGTGAGCCTCATTTCTCTTTTTATCTTTAATGGTTTGGGTTTTGTCCTTTTATTGCTCTATAAAACACTTTGTGACATACTTATTTAATTGAAAGTGCTGAAGTCTAAATCATTTTGACTTTTGATGAATCAGGTGGACTAAAAGCAGAGATGGCAGCAACTGAAGGTCTGAAAATTAGGGGACCAACAGACACATAAAGAAAGATTACATTACTTTACATCGGCGCACAGTAATAAATCAGCCAGCAGTGAAGGTGTGTGCAGTGTGCAGGTGAGGGCGAAATCCAATAAATACACAAAGAAGAAGATGAGCTGGCTCCTCGTGGGACTTACAACATTAGCCTTCTGTTCAATTATTGTCTGTTATTGATAACAGCTCATCAGTGTCAAGCCTCCATTATGTGTGTCTGTAGTAACTTTTTTCTTTATTACCTCCTCTGCAGGGAACTTGAACAACCTCAATGCCCATGAAACAAAGGTCATTAATATTTTGATTAGAAGCATTACCTGCCAAACATTAGCATGCTAGCATTGCCAATGTGAGCATGTTAGCATGATGACGCACAGCCTCACAGAGTCACTAGTGCAGTTGTAGGCTCAGTCTCTCATTCTCTTACTGACTTCAGTCGCTTCTACTTTGCCGTTTTTTCAGTCGGTGTGAAGCTACTGTCAGTGAAACTCACAGATGTGTCACATTAGAAGAGCATAATCCATCCATTTCCTGCTAGACTTGTAACATCTGCAGGAAGTGTTGTTTTTCATTGACAGCAGCTTAACACACGATCAAAAACAAACAGCAAAGTAGAAGCAAATGGAATTATTTAGTGTATGAAAACTATATTTCTGATAGTAAAATAAACTCAGTGCAGCAGAGTGAGTATGACATGACTCAAGGAATTGAATTCAAGATGTGGAAATGGACAATGTACTTAATTTTCCATCTGAGCTATTAGTACATGTAATTTCACCCCCTCAGTGTATTCTACCACCATTTATTTGTTTGTGCCGCCCACAAATACTGTGTTTTATTTCAGGATTTATGTTATACTCTTAGTCTATAAATGTACAACTGCTCCATTGTATGGTCAAACATTGCTGGTGGATCCACATGTCAACAGTAAAGGCATTACAATAACCAGCAGAGAACAGCCCTCCCTCTTCTTTCTCTTCTCTACATCCTCTTCGTCTCTCTCTTCCTATCTATAGCCCAAGTGCTGATTAACTCCACATGAGGCTGAAGGCTTGAACGCCACTGAGGCCTCCAAATTAAAGACCCCTTTTCCTCCTTCCTGTGCAATCAGCAGCTCCTTCCTGCTCCTCACAAGAGATGTCGAGCTTCCTCTCGGCACTTCGAGGAAATACGCAACTTTTTTTCACCACTCTTCCTCGAAGTTTCGTCTAAATGTGGCGAGCGAGCGGTCAAAGTGTCGGAGCTGCGAGGAAAGAGGGCGCCCTCCTCCCCCCACCCGCAGAGGACACAGGAACCTAAATTCACAGCGAGGTTGTGCAGCCTCCTGAGTATATTCGTGCTGTGGGGATGTGGTGGCCTTCAGTTCGCTGCAGTACAGAGCCGCTCTCTGCCACAGAAAGGTCGTCACAAAGTTCCTCACCAGCATTTTGTTTCTGTAAACACTTTTTGTCGTCCTGCAACTTTCTATAGGAGGAGTCTCGTAGCACTGACTGACTGCTTTGATGCTGTTTCAGTCCCCCATCATGCAAACACAGAACAAAATGCTCTTCCTACTGTGTGCCACTCTGTGATTGGAACAATATGTTTATCATTAGTATTTCTATTAGTAATTGTACTACTTTTATTACAGATAAACTGGTAGGAAAGGTGTCTTTAATCTTGAGGAGGAAAAATAATTAATTTTCTTAGAAACAGATTTTCCTAGGTTATATTAGGTGTATTTGAAATATTTTCCACCAGTAAAAGCAAAGCTGGCCCTGCTTCCCCCTTCAGATAAATAATAAGTGAAAGACAATACATTACCCTGTTTAGACTCCTTCATGTACAACCTAAGAAATCTGTACAAAACCATAGTAAGATATAAAACTGCTTAATAAGAACAATGGTAAAGTTAACACAGGGCTTCAACTGTTATGGTTAGGGTAGGCTGCACAGTCATACTTTGAGTGAAATGCTAATATCAGCATGCTAATGCTAATGTTTACCATGTTCCCCATCTTAGTTTAGCATGTTAGCATACATTAGAGTTAGAGTACAACTAGTAGTAACAGGAATGTCATTAGTTAGCCAAAGGGTTAGGGTTAAAAATTCATCCTGAGACGGACATGACTATCTGAATCAATTTTTTTGTTAATCCAATATTTGTCAAGATATTTCAGAATATTTAATCCAAGGTAAAATTAAATTTACAAAAAGATAATTATAATAAATAAAAGAACACAGATAATACAGTAATGTTAAATAAACAAGGCAGCAACATATCCCAAGTTTAAAAAAACACCTACAGACATACAACCAACATCTCCACAAGGTTCCTGAATCGTCAACAGTCCTTCCTTTGCAAAGGTCTGAAAGGAGGACAAACTAGGCACAATAATAATAATAATAATAATAATCAAATGAAGCAAAGAAAGAACTGAATCATTAGATTGTTACATGTGGATTAGAAACTATTTCAATAAAAACATATACCAACACATGCAGTTAAATAAATCTACAAGTCTTCACAATTTTCCACATATTTAAGAAAAGGTACCTAAAGCCTCAGACACAAACGAAGAGAAAGATTTCCAAAAACAAACTGTTAGTTTGCAGGAAATACCAAAAATCATCTAAAGAAAAGAAGGACGTTTTTTCTTTGTTCCCAAAAGCAAACATACACTGATTTCACCTATCAGTGATTGGTATTTTAAAAAGTGTGACTCCCTGAGGGCCCCTGGGGCTCAAAAATTGACAATAAATCCACAACAGCGATGTGGAAATGTCCCTTTATTGCCGCTGCCCCCCCCCCAACTGATTGACAAAACTCTGTCGGCCAATACAATGCAGCGCTGGGAGCCGACGTGCTCTCCGACCTCAGCAGATTGTACGGCTCAGTCTGAGCT
>VMKM01004578.1:0-15123 GCA_008360985.2 Macquaria ambigua | reverse complement strand
ACACACACACAGCAGCTATAACACACACACACACAGCAGCTATAACACACACACATGCAGCAGCTATAACACACACACACAGCAGCTATAACACACACACACAGCAGCTATAACACACACACATGCAGCTATAACACACACACACACAGCAGCTATAACACACACACATGCAGCTATAACACACACACACACAGCAGCTATAACACACACACATGCAGCAGCTATAACACACACACACAGGCAGTATTATACACCGTTTACAGACTGTGTGTTGTTTCAGTGCAGACTGACCTGAGACCAGCTGGCTCTGACAGGGTGTGGCTCCGCATTTTAAATAAGATCTCATCCGATAACAACAGTTGTACATATACATGAATGAATCAGTAGGTAGACAGGACTCCACCAAACCCCACCTGGAGCACCCCCACCCACAGGAACATTACATGAATTAAATGGTGAACAGAGATTTGATTTCTGGAATTAACTGTGATATAATTTGTAGAACAATGCATGAAATAGAAACCCCTGTACTGTGTTATATTATGATTTTAGTTCATGCACAAAAAAAATACTTTTGAGTGTTTTTTTTTTTCATTTCATTGCATTGACCCGGTTTGTGTCGTGGTCCCAGGGGAAAACCTCCCACTACTCCACTGTAGACCACTGATTCCCAACCAGGGGTACAGTACCTGTCTGAAATAGAAATTCTGATTTGATCAAATATATCCACATATTTGTGTTTAGCAGAAAAATCAACACCAGTAAGATTACAAATGTGTGTGCTGCCGATCTTTATAGTTATGGCACTTAGGCCATCTGACAGGGCTGGGGGGGTATGTTGGATGAAAAGGTTGGGAACCACTGCTGTAGGCTGCATTGAGAAAAAAAATGTTGCCAAAATATCCATAAATAACAAACTGTAAATGCTGTTGCAGGTGACTGTGGTGAGCAAAAGCACCAAGACCACATTGTATTTTCATGGAGGAGGTTCTGAAAACATGTTTGTTTTCTGGTCTTCCTCCATGTTTCCTGAATGTCCTCCATGTTCCCTCAGCTGGGTGCGGACCCGCTGGGCGTTGCTGGTGGTGTTCTGGCTCGGCTGGTTGGGGATGTTGGTCGGAGCCGTCCTCATCATCCTGCAGGCTCCTCGCTGCAGAGATCTACCCGCCACCAACTGGTGGAACGACGGCCCGCTGTACCAGATCGGAAACATCCAGGCCTTCACTGACGCCCGCGACCTGAAGGGTGAGAACGTCCAGCGTTCACACGGCATTCTGGGAGATTAAGAGAGTAACAGCAGTAACAGCAGGCTGGATTGTTGCTTAACTCGCCCTTCATCTAAATAACTGTTTAATATTGCTGACTACATCTGCTGACATTTAGCAGAAGTAAAACACAGTCTGAACTTTGCTCTGAAACAGAAGCAGGAGTCAGAGAGCTGGTTATAGTGGAGCAGATAAGCTCTTATATGGAAGGTATTGTGCATTTTATGACTAAAGCATGAAACTCTCTCCAGTGTTTCTATAAACCATGAAGTTTATTTTCAGATGTGGAGGCATTTCAGATTTGACCCCTGGGACTAGGCAGAGGGCAAACAAACTTCAGGCTGTCAAATCAATTGTTTTCACTTTTTCACAGACATAAAGGTGGTATACATCAATTATTAGGCTCTTATTACACATAGATTGCACAAAACCGCTGTGAACTCTGTTTTAATAAAGTAAAACATGAACAAATCAGGTAACCCCCCCCCCGCCCATCATCCAGCCTGTCCAGGTCCAGCTCAGCTGGTATTTGTCTAAGTTCCTGAAATTCAAGGAGATCCCTGGCCAGTGATGTAGAACCGCTACCTACTGGTGGCTTGCTTGACCTGGCAGGGCATTGCAAATCTTCCCCTGTTTCTACTTGGCAGAGAGCACAGAGTTCCCACTTAGTGTGGCAGTGTAGCTTGTAATGCTTAGATGTAGAAGTCTAGGCAAGATCAGTCAGTCTGTGGCGTTTTGACATGGTGACAAAGAAAGAGGCAGACAGCAGAAGGCTTTTCTCCACCACTGGAGTTCTGAAGAGTGTGTACAAGCTAGCTGAGGCATGCAGGGATGATCCTGTAATGCACAACAACATAACACATTGTAAATGTATTTATATTTATTTATAAATTAATATGCAGCAATACTAAATTCAAACATGTTTAGTGAGTGAAATGGTAACACTTTCTATGAAGGTCATATCTATAATGCATTATAAGCACATTCATAAGACATTTGTAAGGCTTATATAGTTAGAGCAGTTCTCTATGTTTCTGAAATGGAATAATGTCTTATAAACATCATATATATATATATATATATATATATACACCAATCAGCCATAACATTATGACCACCTGCCTAATATTGTGTAGGTCCCCCTTATGCTGCCAAAACAGCCCTGACCCGTCAAGGCCTGGACTCCACTAGACCTCTGAAGGTGTGCTGTGGTATCTGGCACCAAGCCGTTAGCAGCAGATCCTTTAAGTCCTGTAAGTTGCGAGGTGGGGCCTCCATGGATCGGACTTGTTTGTCCAGCACATCCCACAGATGCTCCATTGGATTGAGATCTGGGGAATCTGGAGGCCAAGTCAACACCTTGAACTCGTTGTCGTGGTCCTCAAACCATTCCTGAACCATTTTGCAGTGTGGCAGGGCGCATTATCCTGCTGAAAGAGGCCACTGCCATTAGGGAATACCGTTTCCATGAAGGGGTGTACTTGGTCTGCAACAGTGTTTAGGTAGGTGGTACGTGTCAAAGTAACATCCACATGAATGGCAGGACCCAAGGTTTCCCAGCAGAACATTGCCCAAAGCATCACACTGCCTCCGCCGGCTTGCCTTCTTCCCATAGTGCATCCTGGTGCCATGTCTTCCCAGGTAAGCGACGTACACGCACCCAGCCATCCACATGATGTAAAAGAAAACGTGATTCATCAGACCAGGCCACCTTCTTCCATTGCTCCGTGGTCCAGTTCTGATACTCACGTGCCCATTGTAGGAGCTTTCGGTGGTGGACAGGGGTCAGCATGGGCACCCTGACCGGTCTGCGGCTACGCAGCCCCATACGCAACAAACTGTGATGCTCTGTGTGTTCTGACACCTTTCTATCAGAACCAGCATTAACTTTTTCAGCAGTTTGAGCTACAGTAGCTCTTCTGTTGGATCGGACCACACGGGCCAGCCTTCGCTCCCCACACGCATCAATGAGCCTTGGTCGCCCATGACCCTGTCGCTGCTTCACCGGTTTTCCTTCCTTGTACCACTTTTGGTAGGTACTGACCACTGCAGACCGGGAACACCCCACAAGAGCTGCAGTTTTGGAGATGCTCTGACCCAGTTGTCTAGCCATCACAGTTTGGTCCTTGTCAAAGTCGCTCACATCCTTACACTTGCCCATTTTTCCAACTTTGAGGACAAAATGTTCACTTGCTGCCTAATATATCCCCCCCACTGACAGGTGCCATTGTAACGAGATAATGTATATAGTTTATAAAAAGGTTTATAAAGTGTTTTATATCTATCTATATATATCTATATATATATATAAAATGCATTATAGACATGACCTTCATAGAAAGTGTTACCAGTGAAAATTAAACACCCTCTTTTGAGGATGGGAGGCTTTCAGGTGAAAAATGCGAACTAGCATGCTAGCTTCCGATTAGCATGTTCAATAACATGCTAGCTTGCCACATAAAGTGTAATTCTGTCTTCTACCTTCTTGCTAATGTAGCTGTCAGTAAAAATAGAAGTATTTACTTGATTTCTCAAATGAGGTCCAACAAATGACAGTCATGTAATTCCCTGTAACATACAGCAGAAGTTGTCTCGCTCTCTGAAAGAAAGACGTTTGTGTCTGAGTTTTCCTACATTTTGTCTCGGCTCAGTCACAGCTGATGTCTCCTCCTCCTCCTCCTCCTCCTCCTCAGGCCTGGAGCAGAAGATTGGCAGCCTGTCTCAGCTGAAGGTTAAAGGTCTGGTGGTCGGACCGATCCATGTCGCTCCGGCAGACGAAGCCATGAGCCTGAGGTTCGAGGAGATTTCCCCTGAGGCTGGAAACCTGGAGCAGTTTAAAAGCCTCGTCCAGGCTGCTCATAAGAAGGGTGAGGACAGATATCCATGGGTACAAATATCATGAAAATACTGACACAAATCAGGAGTAATTATTGAATAGTTTCAAACATTAAGGGTTAATTATACGGCAGGTTTAAGGGATTTTAAATGCTAAAGGGTTATTAATCGAAACAAGTCACAAACTTTTCCATTTACATATTTGAAGTCTGTTAAATGACCCCTAACTCACCTTAAATTCTTTTATTCAAATTCTCAATTAAAGGTGCTCAATTGTGTTTCGTTTAGTTAATTCAATTCATGATATTAAAGGTACTCATTTACTTTTTTTGCATTAATGACAAAGACAATAAGCTGCTTAACAAATACAAGGTTTTAATATGAAGGTACAAACAGTTAATTTTAAATTAAGGGTGTTGCTTAAGGTGATCTAAAATATATTAAATAAATAAATAATGTGTTGTTCTCCACCATTGATAACTCCCTCAAATAACTTGATTAATGTAAATGTGAAAAAGGTGTAAAAGTTATTTTTACTTTTTATTTGTGGTTAATAGAGCCTGTTGTTTCTGGTCTTTATTAAAGACACATCACAGGAACAAATGAGTTCATCGTATGTGTTTTATAATATATCCTATGCAGAATCTTAAAAAGAAGTAATTTAAGTCATAAATTATTTGAACATTTATGAACTTTGAGACAGTTTAACATCTAATATTAATTTAAATATTTCTCTCTGAAACAGTAAAAGAAAAGAAGAAATTCTCACAAACTGAAAAAGCTAAAGTACCAGTACCTCAAACATACTGTATTTAAGTACAATGCTGAAGTAAATCTACTTTATTATAATAATAATAATAATAAACTTTATTTATATAGCACCTTTCAAAAGTGCTTCACAAGTAATACAGCATAATACATCATGACAGAAGAAACTCAAAAAAGAGAAAGAAATAAGACAAAATAACAGAAAACATAAACACACATACCTGTTTGTTTACGTGTTGTGTGTTTCTGCAGGTATTTCTGTGGTTCTGGATCTGACTCCAAACTACCAGGGATCATCTGGACCCTGGTTCTCCAACATCAGTGTGACCAACGTAGCCGAGAGACTGAAGGTGAATACAGTACAGCTGTAGGTATGAAGACAGAGGCAGAGATACTGTGTGAGGTGAAAGGACAGGTGTATACAGGTGTTGTAAAAACAACCGGAAGTTATGATACACATATTTCTAGAGTGTTCAGAATGACTTCAGTTAATTCAGTATATTGTTAATAATATCACTTCCCTAAAGAAACGTCCATAAATCCACCTAGAACCCAGAGAACAAAGAGGCTGCAGAAGCTGTTTCTAGCTGTTCTTCAGTGTCACAGTGATCAGTGACAGCTGTCTGAACACTGCAGACAGGAGCTGCTCATTCAGCCTACTTTTAATCCTATATAACAAATATAGGATAAAAAGGTTGTAGCCCACAGCTAACGTCTCCATGGCAACATTATACGTCTGCTTACATCCTCCAAAGCATCATGGGAACTGTTGAAGAGCATGATTTCCCCAGAATAATAGTGTTGTCTAACAGCTGCTCTCTCTCCTCAGTCTGCTCTGGTGTTCTGGATGAAGGAAGGTGTGGACGGGGTGCAGTTGTCGGGGGTGGAGCGGGTGGCCAGCGTGGTGCCGTCTCTGTGGGCCGACATCCGAGCCATCGTCCAGAACGGGACAGACGAGCGTCCCAACAAGAGGTCAGAAACCAAACTGTCACACTGTTACTGGGACCAGGTCCAGCTCATTCAGGTCGACTGAACCTCAACAAAAACACAAGGCCGCCTCATCAACATACACCCTGTTCCTGACGGGTCCAGCATCACTCAGAGTCTTCAGGTTCTTTAAAAAACAAAAGGAAGAAGAAAAGAAAATCCATAGAACTGTGATAGTAGATCAGTTTTAATTTAAACCGATGAAGCAAAACACAACCTCAAAATCTGGATTATATAAGATAAAGGTCTGATGTGTTTTCCAGAGTCCTGATCGGCGTCACAGAGCGCTCCTCAGCTGAAGACGTGTCCAACCTCCTCTCCTCCACTGGCGTCGACCTGCTGATCTCCAGGGTCCTCCTCCCCGGCAACACGGACGCCACGGAGCACGCTCAGTCCGTCCAGCTCTTGTATTTGTCCCACAGCCAGACCAAGCTGGCCTGGAGCCTAGGGGGGCGGGCCGAGGGTCACCTGGCGTCGCTGGTGGGCCTGGCTCTGGTAAAACTGCACCAGCTGCTGCTGCTCACGCTGCCCGGGACGCCCGTCTTCAACTATGGAGACGAGATCGGCCTGATGGACGAGGTGAGGACGAAAAACACTTTTTATATTTTATATATTTTAATATTTATTTAAAGTTACACGGTCCTTTACAGATTCAAAACATAGTGAACTCCCCTAAAAAATCTCTCAATTCATCTATAATCTATCATCTGTAACGCCTGTCTGGATGATTCTCTAAAACTAATCAAACGAGATGATTGATTATTGCTGATTATAGTCTCTACATATTGATTGGTTATGTCCCGTCCTCCTGATTGATTTTGACAGTTTATCGTCTCTGTTAAAGGGCACCAAGTTTCCCAGAATGCTTTGGGACTCTGACGAGGAGCTGAATGGGACTCTACAGGTAAACCGACACATCGTCAACAAAACATGGAGACACTACTGCAAAAAAAACTTCTTATTTATACTGATGATGAGGGGAAAAACTACAGAATAACTTGAAAACTCAGTGTAAGTGATATAAAAGTCAATACACGTAGTACAAGTACAAGTAACAGCAATACTATTATCATTATTGGCAGTACCAGCAGTCGTCGTAGTAGTTGCAACAATGGAAATAGTACTACAGCAGTACAGCAGTAGTTCTAGAATTAACTGTAGTAGTTGTGGTAGTAGTAGTGTTTGTACCAGCAGCAGCAGTAGTAGCAGTTGTAGTAGTATTAGTACCAGTTTTAATAGTTCTAGTGGTAGTACCAGCAGAAGTGGTCGTAGGAGAAGTAGAAGTACTAGTTTTAATTGCAGTACCAATAGTAGTAGTAGCAGATGTAGTTGTAGTACTACAGTAGTACCAGTAGTAGCAGCAGTTGTATTGGTAACAGTACCAGGAGTAGTGGTAGAAGTACAAACAGCAGCTGTAGTAGTAGTGGTAGTAGTAGTAGTAGTACCAGCAGTAGTAGTATTGTATTGTGTTGTGATTGTCAGTACTGTATTGATCAGTACTGTATTGATCTCTGTGTACAGGAGGAGAGGGCTGAGCGTCTGTCCTGTCGCAGGTTTTTCCGCGGTCTGAGCGAGCTGCGTGGTAAAGAGCGCTCCCTGCTGTTTGGAGACTTCCTGTTCCTCTCTAACTCCTCCTCCTCGCTGGCGTACCTGCGGGTCTGGGATCAGAGCGAGCGTTACCTGGCCGCCTTCAACTGGGCAGAGGAGGCGGCGGAGCTGCAGCTGAGCGATGCGGCGCTGCCTCGGCAGGCCGCGGTCGTCCTCAGCACCAACAGCAGCGCCCTGCCAGCAGACAGCAGCGTGGACCTCACAAACCTGCAGCTCGGCCCCGGGCAGGCCGTGCTCCTTAGGTTTCCCTACACTGGATAGAGTTTAGATTCAGTTTCAGCCGTTATCTCCAGAAACATGACGATTAAAGTCCCATTCAGACTAACGTCACAGGGGGAGGTGGGGATGAAGTCTTCACTGAGCTTGTCGGTAATTAAACTCATCAACATTTTAACCCCGGTGAAACTACAGGATCTGGTCTGTAACAGACACTCAGCAGGACAGAGACTAAAGCCTCCTGAAGGGGAGGCATCATTATCTCTGATGTCCATCCAGAACAAAGAGCTTTTCTTCAGTATCACAGTGATCAGTGATAGTTGTCTGAACATCCATGTTACACTGCAGACAGGAGCTGCTGATGGACTCTGACTACAGGTGAACTAATGTAAAGGTGTCTGTAAAGAGAACAGCAGCAGCGACCTGCAGCTGACGTCACAACAGACCAGCTGATGAGCTTCACAGGGTCTGGTTCTCCTGATGGCTTTAATTGTTTCTGTCGTCTTATTGGTTCTCAAACAGGCCGACATGTTGCTGTTAGCATGTTAGCATCTATCAGATTAGCAACAACATTTTCACACAAAAGTCAAATTTCACTCTGAGCTGATAAAATGCAGCAGAAGGAAAAAACTCAGAGATCCACTTTAAAACACACACACACACACACACACAGAAACAGTCTGAGTGAGGCTTCAGTCAAATGATCTGGTTATTGAATGTTTTTTCGTGCTGAATATAAATCTCAGTGTGACCTGCCCTCTGTCTTCTGTGCATTCTGTGAAAACAAAACAAAAATAAAAACGAAGGAAAGTCTTTGTGCGAGTCTCTGAGCTTAAACTTTGTAGCCTGTAAAGTGAAGTGGAGGTGTTTCCGCCTGTTACAGACGTCTGAGTAAACATTAAGTAGAATAACTTGTAATGACAGCAGGAGTACTGCAGCGAAGACTTAATTATTTATGATGTATTCTGTAGTTTAAACCTTCAGAGAAATGTGCAGTTTTTGGTTCCTCCTGCAGGAGTCACTCATTAATCCTCCTTTATTAAGAGTCTTCAGTGATGAAGGTTTGGCAAACAGCTATTTAGTTTAAGATGGTTCATAAGATGGATTTTCCCATCGTCTCTGTCACGATATAAAACAGGCAGAAAGGGAATGAGTTCACTTCAGTGTAGTTCACAGTTTGTCC
This sequence comes from Macquaria ambigua, assembly GCA_008360985.2. NCBI lineage: Eukaryota > Metazoa > Chordata > Actinopteri > Centrarchiformes > Percichthyidae > Macquaria > Macquaria ambigua. The sequence continues at coordinate 6,261 of VMKM01004578.1, read as the reverse complement.
TGCAGAGGGCAGAAGGTGCTCATAAATCCTATACTAATGACTGTACTACATATGTACTATTAACTGTATTAATGTAGTACCAGATATAGTACAGGCAGAGGTGGAAGAAGTACTCAGATCATTTACTTCAGTAAAAGCAGTAATACCACAGTGTTACAAGTAAAAGTCCTGAATTTAAAATGTTACTTAAAAGTACACAAGTATCAGCATCAAAATATACTTCAAGTACCAAAAGTAAAAGTAGTCATTATGCAGAATAATGTATATTATATTATTGGATTATAATTATTGATCATTAATGTGTTCATCAGTGTAATGTTGCAGCTGTGAAGCTGGAGCTCATTTTAATGACTTTATGTTCTGCTGGGTAGATTGTACTGTGGATTTACCCCCGAGGATCAATAAAGTTTCATCTTAACCTGTAATATTACGTCATCATTTATTTATTGATTATATTTTGTATCATTAATCTGAATCTGCAAAGTAATTAATAAGTTCAGTTATCAAATAAATGTAGTGAAGTAAAAAGAGGTAAAAGTAGAAGGTAGGATTAAATGGAAATACTCTAGAGAAGTACCTCAGGATTGTACTTAAGTACAGTACTTGAGTAAATGTACTTAGTTACTTTCAGCTGTTGATAAATGATGTTCGCTGACAGACATCAATCAAACTGATGCTCAGAGCTGCAAATTCGTTTCTTTTTGGCAAAATTGCTGGTGCTGCACCTGAAACACCCACCTGTTGTTTTCTGTGTAAAATCTCACGTGTTGGTGGCGTGAAGACAGACGTTAACTCTGCAGAAAAACACATTCACTCCCTGATGGATGCTCAACTACTGACCACGACTGACGTCTTTCTTTGGACTATTTAAGTTTTAAATTTAACAAAATATATAAAGTAAACACACGAACACAGCTCCTAATTTCCTCCGGGAGTTATTAACAGACGACTGATGGCTGATCAGTGGTGATAACATGTTTATCTCTTATATCTGGTTAACTTTGACTTGTATTCACAGAACAGGAAATGGAACAAACCCAAAGACTGTAGCTAGCTAGCTAATGAATCTGAGCTCTGCGCTGCTAACAGCTGAATATTGATTGATGGGTGGATGTCATGATACTAGTGGTTGGTTCAAGCTTACGTAAGCACACGTCACATTTAGTTTTGCAGGAAGAAAACATGTTGGATTTTGATATAAACTGATTTTTTTGTCATATGTTGTTAAACAGGTGCACTGTGATCTAACCTCCTCTAGACTTTAGGTTTCCGTCATCACACGAGGATTCATTTCATCTGCAAGTGCGACGACGTCCCGGCGCTCTCTGGAGTTTTCTTCCTCGCTGTCTTTTATAATTAAGAGTCGGCTCTTAATTCCCTCACCTGATTACTGAAACTACATTAAACATTCAAACTGGAGCTCAATCAGCGCTCATCGCCATGACAACAACCTCCCTTCCTCCCTTCCTTTAAACTTGGATGTGAATCGACAGACACACGACGCAGCATCGATCTGTCACATACAACCGTCGCTCTTTATGTTCTTCTTCTGGGAACAAGAGAGACGCTCAGAGTCGATGAATAAAAGATGTTTTATTCTGGTGAAGCTCAAACTCTAATGGTGGCACGTTGCCCCCCCCCCCCCCACTCTGAGACGCTGTGGCCTCGACAGCGGCGCCGTCTTGTTTGCCGTTCCTCATGAATAAAGCAGAAGCCCTCAGGTTGAAGACAGGTAATCTTTTCATTTTCATTTGGAATTCAGTTTTTAAATGTATTTTTACAGGTGATCAGAAACCGCCTGCAGCAGAAACAACGACCATTAGCAGCCGGATCAAAGGCGACGCCGACGTCTATAAACTACAGGACATGAAGAAGAAGGACGAGGAGACAAGAGAAAGAGAAGAAGACTTTCATGTTGGCAGCTGGAGAGGGGTGGATAGTTGTATTTCCAGGGCAGGTAAAGGAGCGAGGCAGTCTACATCAGGCCTGCAGACCAGAGTTCAGTTTTACAAGTTTAAAATGTAAACGAAGCGTTTCTGTGCGTTAAAGTATGAAAAAAGAGGGAAAAGACCCATGTTGTCCAGCTTTTTAGGTTTAAATTAAACTACTGTGGGTATCCTGCAAAAAGATACTGGTGCTAATGCTAATGTTAATGATTTATCAGCTGTAGCTAGTTAATTAGCATTAGCTCTGTGAGTAAGTTGAAAACTGATGAGAACCCTGCAAAGTGCACGGTCTTAAATATGCACTTGGTGGCTATAGATTCATGATAAAACAGTGGAAAACTCACCTGCTCTCCCCTGAAGTAGCTCTAGGCCAGTGATACTCAAGTTACGGCCCGTGGGCCAAATCTGGCCCGTGATAGGGTGCCAGGTGACCCGCCAACCATTTTCTAATTCACAATGAAAACAAATTGATTCACACAGGGATTTTTTTGTTTATATCAATTAGTAAATGTTCAATAATGTAAAGTTGCATATTAGCCAATCAGCGATCTGTGCAGTGCAAGTGGTGACACTTGATTTCTGGACCTGCGCGGGGCTCATGGGAGAAGTTTGCCTTCAGGTCTGTCTGCCTGGCAGAAATTCCTGAGGGCAAACTTCTCCCATGTTCCTGTGCAGGGCTGCCACTGGATTTGCCTCTTGGCAAAGATGAGTGAGGACAGCAAACGTCGAAAGGTTGACAATGAAAACAGGCGATTCAATGAAAAATAGATGTATTTATATGAATTAGCCTTTATTTTGCTGCCTCACACCAAACCTCTGTGTTTAATTTGCCAAATGATAATTGCTGTATGCAGGCTGCTAATATCAGGCGCCATCACGAGTCAAAACATGCTAGCTTCAGTACAGCTTTCCTGTCTGGTAGCACCGCAACATATCTGATCAGTATCATTAATGTTTGGTTATTACCTGGCCCCTGGCCTCCTGTCATTTTGCAAAAGTGGCAAAGCAGGCTGAGTATCCCTGCTGTAGGGCGTTTCCACCAGTAGGTGGCAGTAGTGGTTTTGTTATGTTTGTTATGTCAGTAACTGGCGCTGTCATCTTCTAGAAGCAGCTAGCAGCCGAGCCTGTGTTCATCTGAGACTGTGCTTTGCAGCTCATTCAGCTTCTCTATCATTACTCCTCATTAGCGGTGACACCGCTCGGCCTCTCTCCTGCAGGTTACTGATGTCTGTCTGTGTCTTAATAACATCCAGACGCAACAAATGGATTGATTGTGTCTGCATGATGTCGTTAGAGGCAGGAGAGAGGGAGGAGATGGAAGTTAAACGTCGACTCGTCGGGCGTTACACATCAGATCCTCCTGTGGAGTTCAGTTTGTTTTCCTGCAGTCAGGAGTTAATTATACGGTCGGATAATTTGATTAAGATTTGATTTTAGGTCACATGACACGGTGGCAGCCATGATATACAGTGTTGAGTTAACTGACTGATACTGTCTCTTCTGTTTCCACAAACATTAAGAAAAGAGATCATATCACTCCCCTCTTAATGTCTTTACGGTGGCTACCAGCTCATGCAGAATCGATTTTAAGAGTTTACTCATTACTTTTAAAGCACTTGTTCTCTGAATAACTACGTCCTCATAAACCTGCAGTCTGAGGTCCTCCTGAGGTCCGGGAACCTGTTGGTGCTTCTCATGTCAAGGTGTCCGAGCTTTTTCTGTCAGGACACTTCGACTCTGTAAAGACCCGACTGACAAACTCTTTTCTTCTGAAAACACATTTTCATCTAAAGGCTTTTGAATAACCTCTTTTAAATTGCTTTTTCTCTTTTATGTTGCTTCTGAAAATGTATTTTTATTGTAAGCGTTTTTTGTAACCTCGTTCAGTTTGGGTGAATTTGTCTGCATGTGTGTATTTATGTCTGTCTGCAGGTGTAAATGTGTGTAAAGTTCATATGTAACGTGTTTCTGTTTTCATTTTGTCCTTGTAAAGCTCTTTGTGATCTTGATAAGTGCTATAAAAACAAACTTTATTATTAATTATTATAAAGATTAGAGACATTAAAGAAGCAAACTCCTTTAGTCTTTTCCAGAGTCAGATGTTTCATACAGGGTGTCACTTTCACCTCTGAGTTTAGCCTAGCTTAGCACAAAGACTGGAAGCAGGGGGAAACTGCTAGCCTCCATCAACAAAGTTAAATGCACCTCTTCCTAACTCTGCCAGCTCTCTGCATTATTGATGAGGATGGAGGGTAGATTTCTGCTCTGTTAATAATACATACAGATGTTGACTTTAGTGAAGATGCTCTAACTGCTGACTCAGGATATCATCGGCTCTTTAGTGCAGAAACACTTTCACTTTCCCCTCAGACAGCAGGGCATCAACACTGTTTTTACAGTGTTACATCTGTAAAAGAGTGAAAAGTGAAAAATGTTACAATTATGACGACTCTCCCCTACTTATAGTATGTATATGTATACGTATATATATATATATATATATATATATATATATATATAAATAAAAGTGTAATCAGGTTTTTCATTATCATCCTTTAAAGTGGGATCACGGTGTGGAGTTGAACCATCAAACACTCCTCAGACTCAGAGGATCACTTTTTATTTTTTCCTTTTCTTTCCTCTAACATGTTTTTTTGAATCCTGTGATGTTTCTGTGATTCTGCTGAGCTGTGAGTGATGAAAGCCGGCTGGTTTTATCTGCAGGAAGAAATAACCTGGCCGTGCGCTCGAATGAATACTGAATGAACATCCGCGGCTTCAGAAGAGGATTTCACTGCACATCAGTTTGTACAAGAACTCAGTTTCATGTTGGAGCAAAGCAAAGTATCACAGTGTTTAAAGAGGAAACAATCCAGCAGACACATGTGAGAGAGAGTTAAATAAAAGCTTCACACAGAAAGACAAAACTGGTCCCGCAGCATTAAAGGAACATTTCACCAGTTCAGAAAATCCTACGGTTTCTTCACTGATCTCTCAAAATATCCTCACTTGAAACACATGGTCCCCACATAGATAAAAGGACAAACACACGTGTCTGATAGTGACTTTAAAAGCCACTTTTAAAATGTCCTCACAGCCTGGTGAATTAAATATTTCCAAAATAAACTTCCAGTGAATAATTTCCTTTTTCATATTTAAAGTAATGTCGATTAAAGCAACAATATAAATATATAAACATAATATATAAATATCCTCACTTTCCAAATATTAAATTATCAAACGGAGCAGATAGCAGCTGCAAGTGATGCACAGTTCATGGTGCTGTCAGCGGTCGTGATCCATTCTTTGTGAATTCGCCCGTCAGAGTTGTGACAGTAAATGTTGAACTGGGTCCAGCTCTGCTTCAAACCAGCCGCTGTGGGAACAAAACAGAGAAACTGAGCGATTAGTTTCAAACAGTTTGAGCTCTTGAATCCGTTTCTCTGGTTTTAAAACCTGCGACTGATCGCTTCATCGGCAGAACGACGTCTTTTATTCTCTTTTGTCTTCTTCAGACAAACAGTGAGTCAGAGAGGAGGCAAGCCGAGGAGTCATAACGACAACAATACAAACACAGCAGGACTCCACTGGCTCTGCTTCATCACCGAGGAGGAGGAGGAGGAGGAGGAGGAAATGATGACATTAAGGAAGGGAGGTGACGGATAAGGAGACACCATGAAGGAGCAGGAGGGGGTGGAGGAGAAAATGACAACATAAAGGAGGATGTGGAAGAGGAGGAAGAAGTGTTGGAGGAAGAGACAAGAGGAGGAAGAGGGGTGGAAGAGGAAGAGAAAAACAAAGAAATGTGTTGAGGAGTAGAAACAGGGGAGGAGGAGGTGGAGTAGGAAACAATAACATGACAAAGGAGGAGTTCAAACTTGGAGGAGGTGGAGGAGGTGTTTACATTTAGGATGAAGAGGAGATGGTGGAGGAGGAAAAGACAAACATGAAGGAAGATACTTGAACATGGAGGAGGAAGAGGAGGAGAATAACATGGCATGAAGGAGCAGAGGCAGAAGGAGGAGGAGATGTTTACATTTAGGATGAAGAGGAGCAGGAAAAGATGACATGAAGGAAGGTGTGAGGGAATGGAGAGAGGAGGAGGAGGAGGAGGAGGATCTGAGTGATCTTTAATCTGTCTGTTTGCAGCAGAAGAGAAGCAAGTTGTTCCTCCTGAAGGAGAGGCAGTAATTTGCTGTGAGGAGTGACTCCTCCTCTCCACCAGGTGTTTCTCTCTGCAGGTAAAAAGCTTCACCTGAGAGCTGACTGTTAAATAAAGTCACCTGTCGGGAGGCTGGTGATGTCACTGGGAGGC
>VMKM01004577.1:0-15129 GCA_008360985.2 Macquaria ambigua | reverse complement strand
CTCAAACCAGAATTCTCTTTCCATTGCTTGCTTGTCTGTATACACAATGACAATTGATCAGGTCTTAGTGGGGGGTCTTGGCTGGAACATGTTGCAGAGCAGGGTGAAGGGAGCAGGCTTTACTACCCCACCATTACAAGAGTGTATCCTTCCTAGTTCAACCAGTTCAAACATAATAGGACATTTTCTCTTAGACCTTTCAAATACTCAGGGTATATAATACACTGATAAACTTAAACATAGGAAAGTCTCCTGCACCTGACCTGCAGTAACTAGGCCACACTGTCCTTTTAATGCAGCTTCACTTGTGCATTTTTTTAAATTCAACTTTGACCTCTGGCAAATTCCTGTAATATGGAAAACAGCTCAGGTAGTTTAAAAAGACAAAATGTTTGCATATCAAGAGTGTGGCACTTTGATGTTCCTCCTCTGATCCATACTCTTAAGGGAAATCTAATAGATACAGTACAGCATTACCCTGAAACCACAGGATGCCATTGGATTCATTACTCAAGACAGATATCACATCTGCATCATTAGTTGAGTTAAAAGGGAACAACCATGACACCAGATCACAGAACAGGTTAGCTTTAACTGCTCCTCATAGCAGCTCTGAACCAGGGAAAACTGGTTTCTGGTACTGTACACCTCACTACTGGAATGAACTGCAAAACAAACTGAAGTCAGAGACACTCATTGCTTTTTACCTGCTGATGTTTTGATAACATTTGTGACAGTTTTAATTAGTGTGTGTATGTCTGTGTGTCTGTTGTGGTGGAAATTGTGTATTCCTTCTGGAGAAGTGAGCAAATAAATGAGGGTCCGACAACCTGTAGTCTTTTGTATATTTAATTAAGAAAAGAATGAAACAATTAGAAATGAGAATAAAAGAAGTAAATAAAAGAGGGTGCAGGCGAGCACACAGAGTCAATCCTTTTCAGCTGAAGGCCAGAGATCATACCCCAGGACGCATATGAAACGTCTGACCAAGAAGGAAAGATGCTGTCACATACTTATACCTCACAACACAGACAGACATATCAGAGTACAGAATCACCTCTAACAAAGATAGTCTGTCTCCAGCTAGGTTTTCCTACCCAAGGCTGGAAACCCAGGGCAGACTGCAGCTGTCTCTCCCCCTGATTACAAACAATCTGCCCTCCCGCTGAAACCAACCAGATACCAGTGTACCTAAAACAGAGATGACCTAAATAAGAAATTATCTAAGTGTACAGAATTAAGACTGATTAATGGAAAAAACAAGTTATCACACTAAATATATATATGACATAAAAAGAGAAATTTGATTACACTAAACACATCTAGTAAGAAAGGAAAAGAGAACTAAACATATCTAGTAAGGAAGGGAAAGAGAAATTTTGCCCTTACATCTGTGTGTGTGTTTGTGATGACTGCTTTGTGTGACTGAATTGTCTTGTGATGTTGTACATGTCATTTATTCTTAGGTTTCTCTTGTAAAAGAAATGTTTATCTCAATCAGACTTAATGAATAAATAAAGTTTAACCAACTACTGTGTGTTTCAGCTAATTTGCTCATGTTATCATGCTAACACAATAAACTAAGGTGGTAAACATTTTTAACATTACACCTGCTAAACACCAGCATGCTAGCATTGTCATTGTGAGCATGTTAGCTCAAAGCACAGCCTCAAAGAGCTGCTAGCATGGGTACAGACTTAGTCCTGCTGAAGTGTATTTCTGGCAGTGCAGTGTTTCGTGTGGTTTTCAGCAGGGGGTAGGCCTAAAGGTGTTTGCACTTTTACATGGATGCGCCATGAGCCACATTGACATAATAGTTTATATCATTAAATGGTATGATCAGCTCAAAATCATGTATTTGATATATTTTTGATATAATGGCAACCAGTCCATTGCTGAATGTTGAACATGGATGGACTCCTGTTGTGCATCAATACTGTTATATTTGATATACAGACCATTTATTTTTTAAATTTTAAATCTAATGCGAGGATAATGTTCTTCATATATCTCTCACCACGTTAATCTTCTCAAAAACCAAACTTGACACTATTGGTGGCAGTGAGCATGTGATCATGTTTCCTATACAGGTCATACAGTGTTATTTCAGGCTGGCCAATCAAACACAGTCTTGTCTGTGGAGAGCAGAAAAGCTATCCATCTTCTTTCATTCTGCACGGCAATTTGAACACGATGACATCTCCAAAGTTTGTTTTCTATCTGACATGTTTGTTCTTGGGGAAAATAGGTGAGTTGTGTTTTTATGGCTCCAGTTTTTATCTTTTATTGTACTGTATGGTCACTCCTCATACAAATGTTTCTAATATTTCTAATGTAACGATTACTCTGAATTCTATCACATAAAAGTAACTGTGCATTTGCTTTGTCTCTCATTTCCCTTCAGCTCTGATGACTGATCTGAAAGTGTCCTCGTCTGTGCACCAAGAGAGTGTTTTCTTTTCAGTTCAAGCAGGAGACAACTTGACTTTACAATGTTTCTATAAGGATGGTGTAGCTGCAAAGCTTTACTGGTATAAACAAACTCTGGGACAGAAACCAAGGCTCATCTCTGTCTTCTATGTGTTTGATGCAAATGGCGTTTTTTATGATGAATTCAAGAATAATCCACGCTTCACACTGGATACTGAAAACAGTAAAAACCACTTGACGATCACAGATTTACGCATTTCAGACTCAGCTACTTACTACTGCGTTAATTCTATGCACACATTAGAATTTTTGGAGAGCGTTATTGTCAATGTAAAGGATTCAGGTTTGAACATCCAAACTTTGGTCCATCAGTCAGCATCTGAGACCATCCAGCCAGGAGGCTCTGTGACTCTGAACTGTACAGTACACACTGGGACCTGTGATGGAGAACACAGTGTTTACTGGTTCAAAAACGCTGAAGAATCTCATCCAGGACTCATTTACACCCATGGAGGCAGGAATGATCAGTGTGAGAGGAAACCCAACACACACACACACACCTGTGTCTACAACTTGCCAATGAAGAGCCTGAATCTTTCTCATGCTGGGACCTACTACTGTGCTGTTGCCTCATGTGGACACATACTGTTTGGAAACGGGACCAAGCTGGACATTAAAAGTAAGTAACTTTATACCTAAAGTTATTGCATCTGATAAGTACTCATTGTTACTTCTTAAACAAACTTAGGGTGAAAAGAGAAAACATGCTGAAAGTGCTGTTACTGATGTCTGTCTCTCTGCAGATGAGGTTGACTTGGTGTTTCTCTGGAGCGGAGTTTCAGCATTGACCACCATGCTGGCTGTTCTACTGGCTTTGTCAGTGTGCATGATGAACAAGAGAAACAGCTGCCAATCTACAGGTAACTGGCACTTATTGTAACTAGCAGCTTGTATTCACTGAACATGGCTTTGGAATAAAACATTATTTCTGTTTCACAACCAGAGACTCAAGCAAGATTTTCAGCTCCCTCCACAGCAAATGCAGAGGTGAATAAAAACTTTTGACTGTAAATTTACATTTTATTGCACAATACAGTGTGTCTCTTAGATTGTTTTAATTCCTGTGAAGAACAAGATAATTACATGTAATATGTGACATATATTTTCTTACCAGGTCTACCAAAACGCAGACAAACTCTGTTGTGCTGCCTTAAGTGTCAACCTGTCAAACAGATCAAGAAGACAGAGGGATCAAACCTGGAGTGAATGTGTGTACTACAGTGTAAAGCAGTAGAACTGGACATATTACATTTGTACTTTGTTTTTGAGTAAGACAGCATTTTCTTAGTGCCTCTTCTGAGATGTAGATTTAGATTTAAGTAGTAGTTTAGATTCAACTAAATATGCTTGTATGGCTACTTTGTGGTCTGCAGCCAAAATAAAAGACTCTGCTTTGCTAATGTGCATATTTAGGATACTACTTGTTTGTTTGTGTGGTCTGAAGCAGGTTAACTCCACAATGTTGCCTTGTTTCTTGCAAATAAACCATGTTTCTAAACGTATGAGGTTATCTGTAGCACAAGATTTTTGTCACTTAATGAGTATATTTAGAAGCGCAAAGTCATTGATGCTTTTTGTATTATCCTTATTGATTTTTAATCAAGTGTTTTTGTATGTGAATTTTATGTCATTAATGATCAAATAAACAATCAAAATCCAGAGCACTTGAAACAATATGTGTGCATGTGTTCAATCCAGCGCTAACTCAGGCTTCTTCATACATGAGTGGCGGGTGGCACCATGTTTATCATGGTGACCTCACCCATCTCAATAAGTGAGCGAGTAGTGAAACTCAATTGTTCTGGTGCCAGAGTAAAATGGCACAGGAAGTTTTTCTTTTCACCTAAAACCACGAGGCTCTCCTAGTTTACGATGTTACTGTTTGGGTGAGAATGAGGCGTGTCTATCTTCCTTATGCATCAAGTCCTGTTTGGAGTTTTGCAGTTGGCTTGTGCATGAACTGATGACTTTTTAATCACAAAATTGAACATACAAAGTAAAAACATGCACAGTAAACATATGTAAAGTCACAGCACACACATGGCAGACACACCCTATACCAGTCACAACACAAATGGTGTCAAAACACACAGACAGAAGGGAAAGAAAATACAGCAATAAACAGTACACAATACAACACAGCACCAGCCTGCAGTGCTTATAGAAGTGCAAGGATTTGATATTGTAACATGTGTTAGCATGAGTGCAAAAAGCAATACAGCAGAGAACATTACACAACACTTACTACTATGCAGCACTAGCTATGGTACTGGTACAGTATGAGTACTAAGAGTTTAATGTGCAACGCTAATGTTGGCAAAAAGTGTGTGTGAGCACCTGCTGCAAATCATGCATGTGTGTTATAAAGTGCGATGGCTGATGGGATGAGGGAATTCCCACTAAACACCTTTCTCTTCACTACTTGATCCAAGGGGGGAAATAAACAATACTGTGAAAACTGTCCACCTGTTGAGTGCTACAAAACAATATTATATTCTGTATATAGTAAATTATAGGATCCTGTGGATCAAAAATAGGGTCATATTGTGCTGGTGAAAGCACACTTATTTTGTTTCAGCTTAGTTGTGCCACTGACAAATAATTGAATCAATATTTTTCTTTTTTTCTGTTTTTCATTTCTCATTGCATTCAAAAGTGGAATTACATTAAGTGATGAAAATGAAAGCAGAAGATATCATATATCATCTACATTGATCCTGTTGACAGCTCTCAGGTAGCTGCTCAGCTAATGTTAGCTAACGTTATAGTTTCACTGACAGACAGGACAAGCTGCTGCTTATCCATGCATGTCCAAAGATCCTGATTAAAGTGATTAACATAATGATGTGATGTGCTTAAAAGTAAACTAACAATTTCCAACTTATATTATCCACTAGCGTTAGCTGTTGGTCAGCACTCCACTATCTATCTATAACATACAGGGATGGAAAAGGACATGCACAGTCAGCTAGATCATTTATTGACTGACAGACTCATCACTCTGTTGGTCTTTTTGAACAGCAAAAAGATACAATCCACTTAGAAAGATGTAAGGGTGTTTGCACTCTCACATAGCCATGTTGAAGGAGGTTAGGGACATTGCTGGCCCTAGCATCCGTGCTATAATCAACAGCTCTATGGCCACTGGTACAGTTCCAACCTGCTTCAAGCATGCTTCAGTCCAGCCCCTCCTGAAAAAACCCAACTTAGACCCCACCAAGCCTAATAATTACAGACCTATATCTAAATTTCCTTCCTGTCGAAGGTTCTTGAAAAGGTAATTAGTTGTCAGTTTCTGCCCAATTTATACCAAAATAACATCTTGGATAAATTCCAGTCAGGCTTCAGGGCGCACCATAGCACAGAGTCAGCCTTGTTAAAGGTGTCAAATGACCTGCTCCTCTCTATCGACTCTGGGGACTGTGCTGTCCTGATCACGCTTGACCTCAGTGCAGCATTTGACACTGACATCTTAATTGATCGCCTCCAGTATGGGGTTGGTGTTGGTGGCACTGCTAGGCTCTCCTGCCCCTCAGGGTTCCATCCTAGGTATCATTCTGTTTTCTGTTTACATGCTTCCCCTTGGTCAGATCATGCGAAAGCATAACATTTCCTGCCATTCCTATGCAGATGACACACAGCTTTATCTTCCCCTGAAACTAAACAACCATTGCAATATTAACAGTCTGATTGACTGCCTTGAGGACATCAAGTGCTGGATGGCTCAATGAGAGCAGCTGAATGAGAGCAAGACTGATGTTGCCCTATTTGGCCCCCCTGACAAAATCAAAGGGATTTCCAACAGCCTAGACAACCTATCCTCCCTTGTTAAACCCCATGTCAAGAACCTTGGTGTGATATTTGACTCCACCTTGACAAGCAGGTAAATGCAGTAGTAAAAGCCAGTTTTTTCCAGCTACGTACCATCACCAAAATCAAGTCATTCATCTCAGTCAGAGATGTTGAGGTCATCCATGCCTTTATATCATCCTGTCTAGACTACTGTAATTCACTGTATACCGGCATTAGTCAGTCGTCCCTGGCCCGTCTGCAACTGGTCCAGAGCGCTGCTGCCCGACTCTTGACAGGTACCCGGAAGGGAGAACATATTACCCCGATTCTGGCCACTCTCCACTGGCTTCCAGTGCTGTTCAGAATCGATTTCAAGGTTCTCCTCTTCATCTTCAAAGCACTAAATGGGCAGGCCCCTGCTTACATTTCAGACCTCATAACCCCCTATTCTACCTCCAGGTCCCTCAGGCCATCTAACCTGGGACTCCTGGCTGTCCCACGGTCTAGGCTGAAGAACAGAGGCGACCAAGCCTTTTCTGTTTCTGCTCCTAGACTATGTATTAGCATCCCACTCTCTGTCAGAGCTGCCCCTCCATTGCTTCGTTTAAGTCCAGGCTCAAAACACACTTATTCCTTGGCTTTCGGTACATCATGATATGGTGCTGGTACTTTTGCGCTGTGTGTATTGTTATGTTTGTGTGTTGCTTGTTTATATTTTACTTGTATTTGTATTTCATGTGAGTTTTTCCATGCAAATTACACTGCCTGTCCAAAAAAAATTCACCACCTGGATTTAACTAAGCAAATCGGTAAGAGCCTTCCATTGGATAATTACTGCAGTGATTAATATGTTTCAGCTGACAACAAGTTATTTAACCCTAGCTGATGAAGTGAGTAGCTTCTCATTTCTTAAACAACCATGTCAGAAGACATTTCCTGTGGTTGTGGAAAGGATGTCAATCAGTTCAGAAGGGTCAAATTATTGGCCTGCATCAAGCAAAGAAAACAACTAAGGAGATTGCTGAAACTACTAAAATCGTGTTAAGAACTGTCCAACGCATTATTAAAACCTGGAAGGATAGTGGTGAACCATCATCTTCCAGGAAGAAATGTGGTCGGAAAAAACTCTTGAATGATCGTGATCGGAGATCACTTAAACGTTTGGTGAAATCATATCGTAAGAAATCAACAGTAGAACTCATGGCTATGTTTAATAGTGAAAGTATTTCCACACGCACAATGCGAAGGGAATTCAAGGGATTGGGACTAAACAGCTGTGTAGCCATAAGAAAACCACTGATCAGTGAGGCTAATCGGGAAAAAAAGGCTTAAATTTGCTAGGGAGCAAAAAGATTGGACTCTGGAGCAATGGAAGAAGGTCATGTGGTCTGATGAATCCAGATTTACCCTGTTCCAGAGTGATGGGTGCATCAGGGTAAGAAGAGAGGCGGATGAAGTGATGCACCCATCATGCCTAGTGCCTACCGTACAAGCCTGTGGGAGCAGTGTTATGATCTGGGGTTGCTGCAGTTGGTCAGGTCTAGGTTCAGCAACGTTATGTTCCCAAAGAATGAGGTCAGCTGACTACCTGAATATACTGGATGACCAGGTCTTTCAATCAATGGAGTTTTTCTTCCCTGATGGCACGGGCATATTCCAAGATGACAATGCCAGGATTCATCGAGCTCACATTGTGACTGAGTGGTTCAGGGAGCATGAGACATCCTTTTCACACATGGATTGGCCACCACAAAGTCCAGACCTCAGCCCCATTGAGAATCTTTGGGATGTCCTGGAGAAGACTTTGCACAGCGATGCGACTCTCCCATCATCAGTACAAGATCTTGGCGGAAAATTAATGCAACTCTGGACAGAAATAAATGTTGTGACATTGCAGAAGCTTATCGAAATATTAGAGTGTGCGACTTTTTTTTTTGGACGGGCAGTGTACCTGTGCAGCACTTTGGTCAACGTGTTGTTTTTAAATGTGCTTTATAAATACATTTGACTTGACTTGACAAAGACCACTTGCAGTAAAAATCCAGAACAATAGAGTCTTTATCAGGTCACATTTAACAATACTGCAGCTACTAACACTGATACTTAGAGTGCTAGTGAGAATACTTTTTAGCTGGAATATGATTTAGAATATTACTGACAACAATAGAGTCCTGCAGGATGAGTCCTAAAAAACATAAATGAGTTAGCATTTTCACACTTCTGGTTCCCTCGTCTCAAAGTCAGTGGATTTCTTGAATGGTTTAGATGCCTGAAATGAGGTCTGTGGTTAACACCAGCTTAAGAGATTTTCAAGTTTTGTTCTATGACATAAAATACGTCAGTAAATACCCCACTCTTTGCTTTTACGTGTCTTTAAAAAGGAGGTTGCTAACAAGTGGCTAAATGAGACTACAGAGGTTGTCGGGGACATTAAACATCATCACACCGAACACAGAAACTCATCTACTCACTCGTTCCCCTACTCACACCTTTGTAAACTATTCTAACTCAAACTTTCTGGAAGGCTTTTTTAGAAGAGGTAAGTGTGCAAAATCAAATAACAAGTTGGAAGCTTAGTGGTGGTGACGTTGAAGACATGCAACCGTAGTTTGTTTATAGCCTAACGTTAGCATTTTACTCCTGGTGATTGCATTTACGCTTCAAAAATCCTAAAAGTGTTGTTCATTTGTTCTTGCTGAACAAAACATGTAAGTATTATAAACTTTTGTTTGCCCCAGAGCTTATTTTCTGCAATAATCCAAAATCCAATGGAAAACTCCCATTGGCTTTTTGTCGAGGGAACCAGGGCGATGCTAACTTCCAGTTTGGCCTACAAAAAACACGTCATCCCTGCAGCACTCTATAGATAAAAGTGATTGAATCCAGTAATTTCATAAAGCATTTTCAAACATTTTGAACTGGCATTATGAAAAATACATGTAAATTGGCTGTAAACTACTATAATGCCTTAAACAGATACAGAAAACTGGGTAAAACTCAATTAAGGATAACAGTTATCAGTAAATATTTGAAAGGAGACTGCTTTCACAATGTTGGATCCATTCAGTTCACTTCAGTTCTTTATTGTCCCACAAGAGGAAATTCATTTTGCAGCAAGGCAGCATAAAAACATTGTCATGCAAACCATTTTCCACCTGCGAACTCCAGCAGGTAAGAGCCAGCTGGAGTTCCTGTGTGATCCTCAAGGAAAACAAAGTCTGTAGGCTACAACTGTTCATGATAAAGTCATTAATGATAGAAACAAACTGTCAGGCTCATGTATGATTCTGTAGTTCAGCTTGACCGTAAATCTGATGTTGCATTTCTGCCTCAACTTAATGTTAGAGCAGGTAGCACAACATGAAGTTGGAAGATGGAAGGCAATGAGGAGTGTTGGTCTAGCCCTCCTATTATCCTTGCTTGATCCTTCCCTCTGCTTTAGGGCTCTAACCTAACATAATCATACCTGTAGTAGTGCGAGAACCCCTGATAGTTCCCACAACATGAAATGTAAAAGCTTGCACAGCAGCCTTCAAAACCAGGTCTCTTGGTGCTCTGTGTGCTCTCTCTTTATGCTCTTTCTCAATTGAAAAATTACCTCTAAGCAAAGGTTTTCTGCCAGGTTTTGTCACAGCTCTTTGACAGTGAATGTGACATAAAGGAGAATGTGTCTGAGACTGAGGATAATATTGAGGAGGACCCTGATTATGAGGCATCCTCCTCCAATGAGAAGGACACCCTTAGGGTTGACCCTCCTGTTGTCTCTCAAGCACCAGCAGATTTTGTTCTCTCTTAGCCTCCAAGAGTGGACACGTTACCTTCCAACCATGGAGAGTGCTGCTAATGTGAGACATTCCAAGGTTTCTCCCATGTCGTATGCGTTGATGACAGAGAAACAAGGCAGGGCCGATACGGGATGTATGGGACAAGGGGATCCAGTGATTATGCTTTCTTTACAATCCAGGTCCCCACTTGACTGTATGTCTGGTTGCATTTTGTGGGTGCTGTCCCTCCAGACAATACATACGGTATCACAATATGGGCAGCATGTCATGCACAGTCTAGCTATACCTGTAATATGCAGGTGTACAGGTGGGAAATCTCCTGTGGAACTGTATACTTAGAAACAATATAAAGCCATTAAAACACCAAAAAGATTTTTCTTTTTCCAATTTTAGGTCAATCAGTGAGATTTTATGCTGGTTTGTCATAGGCCTGTTTTAAGATTGTGATCTTATTTTGATTAATCGTGCAGCCCTAAATTCAATTAATTACTGATCAAAGCATCATTCATTATATATAAATAATTTAAAAGATGCCTCTTCAAAAGTGTTGCTTCTCTGTACTACAGCTTGAAAAAAGACTTGATTAGATCAGTAGATAGTATCAAGTATGGATGAACTGCTCAAAATCATTTGCTCAAAATCATTTGGCCTGTTAAACATAATGACGATCAGTCCATTACCAAATACTGAGCAGAAATGCACTGTGTCTTGTTACTGGTTATGTTATTTACCACAGTTATTTTCAGCCAATGAGGAGCCGTAAAGTAAAACGTTTTCTCAATAACCAAACTTCACACTCACTACAGGTGGCACTAAGCATGTGATCATGTTTCCTATACAAGACATAGTGTCACTTCAGCGTTGGCCAATCAGATGCATCCTTGTCTCTGAAGAGTGGAGAAACCATCAATATTCTTTCATTCAACACAGCAGTTTGAACACGATGACATCTCCGGTGTTTGCTCTCTGTCTCACGTTTGTTCTTGTGGAAAATGAGTAAGTTGCATTTTTGTTAATCCAACTTTTATCTGTTAGACTGTGTGATCACACCTCATACAAATGTTTCTAATATTTTTACTTTACTGATTAGGCTGAATTAACATTACATTAACTCTACATTTGCTTTGTCTCTTATTTCACTTCAGCTCAGACGACTAATCTGAAATTGTCCTCATCTGGTCTTCAAGAGAGTGGTTTTGTCTCAGTTCAAACTGGGGACAACTTGACTTTGCGATGTTTCCATGAAGTTGATGTTGCTGCAAGGCTTTACTGGTATAAACAAACTCTGGGACAGAAACCAAGGCTCATCTCTAGCTTCTACACGCATAACAAGAATGGCACTTTTTATGATGAATTCAAAAACAATCCACGCTTCACACTGGATACTGAAAATGGTAAAAATCACTTGACGATCACAGATTTACGCATTTCAGACTCAGCTACTTACAACTGCGTTAATTCTGTATTCGCATTAGAATTTTTGGAGAGCGTTATTGTTAATATAAAGGATTCAGGTTTGAACATCCAAGCTTTGGTCCATCAGTCAGCATCTGAGACCATCCAGCCAGGAGGCTCTGTGACTCTGAACTGTACAGTACACACTGGGACCTGTGATGGAGAACACAGTGTTTACTGGTTCAAAATCTCTGAAGAATCTCATCCAGGACTCATTTACACCCATGGAGGCAGGAATGATCAGTGTAAGAGGAAACCCAACACACACACACACACCTGTGTCTACAACTTGCCAATGAAGAGCCTGAATCTTTCTCATGCTGGGACCTACTACTGTGCTGTTGCCTCATGTGGACACATACTATTTGGAAACGGGACCAAGCTGAACATTAAAAGTAAGTAACTTACTAGTTAAGTTGTCTCGTCTGATAAATACATGTTTACTCCTCAATCAAACATGAACATAGAGATTAAAGCTGAAAGCTCTGTTTCTGATGTCTGGCTCTCTGCAGACGGCGTGGACTCTCTTGTCGTGGTGTATTTCTTGAGTGGAGCTTTGGCGTTCAGCTCCATCCTGTTGGTTTTACTGGCCCTCAAAGTGTACAAGATGAACAAAAGAAACAGTTTCCAGTCTACAGGTACAGTAACTAACACTGTGTGAATCTGCCTGTGTCCACTGAACATGGCTTTTGAATAAAAGCTTTTTCTGTGTTTCACAACCTCAGAGTCTCAAGCAAGATCTTCTGCTCCCTCCACAACAAATGTTGAGGTAAGGTTTTTCTCTTTAAACCGCCTGTTAAATTTCCATTCAAACACATTTTTATTGCACTTTTGATTGTTTTTTCGGACATTGTTTTAATTTTTGTCAGGGCATTGTGACGTACTTTGACATATTTTGTTAACAGGGTTACAGAGACGCAGACAGCCTCCATTATGCTGCTGTAAGTGTTAACCTGCCCAACAGAGCTAGAAGACAGAAGAGGAACAACACCAATGATGAATGTGTGTACTCCAGTGTGAAGCGGTAGAACTGAACATGTTTCATGTTCTTTTTAAGTAAGACTGGATTTTTAACTATTCTTTTGAAGTGTAATGTAGATTTAGATGTAGACCTTTAGATAAATATCATTTTGTCTTCCTTGTTGTCTGCAGTCAAAAGACATGACGTCTTTGTTGTCTAACTAAGAAACCATCCATCTACAATCTTTTGGTTATTTTTGTTACTTTTGAATAAATTGTCTTTCTGATCAAACCAGTACATTTAGAAGTTCAGATTCATTGATGCTACTCAAATGACACATGAGCTTTGAGGATCAAGTATACCATGAACTTTTCTGTTTTGCCCTCAGTGCTGTTTATATCACCTCTGTATGTGCTTTTGTATGTGCATTTTATGTCATTAAAGATCAAATATGTATGAATGAATTAAAAGCTGGAGTGTTGCAGTTAGCCTCTGCGTGCATCAATGACTTATGCCCTATTCGCACGGGACCAGTATTACCAGGGGACCTCATGTGATTTAGAAATGACCACACCACGTCTGTGTTTTGTGCTGTGCATTCGCACGGGATAAGCAAAGTCTGTATTTTACTCAAATTCACTGACATCATCCCCCAGATATGATGTCAAGGTTCTACGTAAAATCCACGTCAAGAGCTGCTAAGAAGAAAACAGGCATCGTACGCAGGAACATAGGCACCTGAGCAATGGAGCAAGCAGAGCAGCTGCACCCCCACTATTAGACTTGGGGGAGCAAATGTGTGTTTTTGCATGTTTTGGCAAATATTTTTTTAGATTTTTGTCAGGATCAATACCCTAATCCAGTTCTACATATTTTGTTACTAGGGTTACAGACAACCTCCATTGTGCTGCTTTTAGTGTTAACGTACCGAACAGATCAAGAAGACAGAGGAACAACACCAATGATGTATATAGTTTCCATGAATAGATATTGTAGAAAGCAAGAATTTTAAAAACGTTGGCATTGGATGTAACAATGTTATCTGGACCCATGGAATTCAACCAAACTGGATCATGTATGTGTTTTCACATGTCCATTCTATGTCATTAGTGATCATATAAAGCTAATATATTCATGGGACACTTGAGACAATGTGTGTGCATGTGTTCACTTCCTGGTAGCAGTCCCTCTGGCTTCATTGTTCGTGAGAGGCTGGTGGCACCATGTGTATCAGAAAACCCCAATGAGTGGGTGAGAGGTGAAGGTCAACAGGAAGGGTTTTCTGTTGACCTTCAGTAACTGAATCCTAAAGAACATATGTCCATTTTGATGACCTGCCAGCTGAGACAGTGCCTACAGTAAGAAGGGCCAAGCAGTCCAGACAGCAGACACCCTTCAGAAAACATGAGGCTCTTAAAGTTGACTATGCTGCTGTTTGGGTTACAATATGTTCTGTCTACCTTACAGACGCTTATGCATCAAGTACTTTGGAGGGTTGCACTTGGTTTACAGCTGCCTGAAGTCTGACCTCTACCACATTCATTTAAGCCTTTACCAGTATAGAAGTGGGGTACCTTTACTATGTAATTGTGAATATCATTAGTAAGCTCCAGGTCTACATGCTCAAACCAGAATTCTCTTTCCACTGCTTGCTTGCTTGTCTGTATACACAATGACAATTGATCAGGTCTTAGTGGGGGGTCTTGGCTGGAACATGTTGCAGAGCAGGGTGAAGGCAGCAGGCTTTACTACCCCACCATTACAAGAGTGTATCCTTCCTAGTTCAACCAGCTCAAACATAATAGCAATTGTTCCCTCAGACCTGTCAGGGTATATAATACACTGATAAACTTAAACATAGGAAAGTCTCCTGCACCTGACCTGCAGTAACTAGGCCACACTGGCCTTTTAGTGCAGCTTCACTTGTGCATATTTTTAACTTTTAACTTTGACCTCTGATCCATACGCTTAACAAAAACGCAATAGTTACAGTATCCTTCGTAGTTTGACCTCTGGCAAATTCCAATAATATGAAAAACAGCTCATGGAGTTTAAAAAGACAAAATGTTTGCATATCAAGAGTGTGGCACTTTGATGTTTGTCCTCTGATCCATACTCTTAAGGGAAATCTAATAGATACAGTACAGCATTACCCTGAAACCACAGGATGCCATTGGATTCATTACTCAAGACAGATATCACATCTGCATCGTTAGTTGAGTTAAAAGGGAACAACCATGACACCAGATCACAGAACAGGTTAGCTTTAACTGCTCCTCATAGCAGCTCTGAACCAGGGAAAACTGGTTTCTGGTACTGTACACCTCACTACTGGAATGAACTGCAAAACAAACTGAAGTCAGAGGCACTCATTGCTTTTTACCTGCTGATGTTTTTGATAATATTTGTGACACTTTTAATTAGTGTGTGTATGTATGTCTGTGTGTGTGTTTGTGATGACTGCTTTGTGTGACTGAATTGTCTTGTGATGTTGTACATGTCATTTATTCTTAGGTTTCGCTTGTAAAATAAATCTTGAACTCAATCAGTTTTACTGAATAAATAAAGTTTAAGTAACTACTGTGTGCTTACTGCTAATTTGATCATGTTATCATGCTAACACAATAAACTAAGGTGGCAAACATT
>VMKM01004576.1:0-15134 GCA_008360985.2 Macquaria ambigua | reverse complement strand
TGCGCTGTCAGCTGTAATTTCCATTTTGTAAGTAAAAAAAACAAAAACAAACTTGTCATGGAGATGATGGGACGCTGAACGTGACCAAAGCAGAGTAGACGTTGCACGGACAGTGGAGCAGTCGGACAGTCGGAGTGCTGCTTGCTGTGGACTCGTTGCGTCGCTGCGATGTGTCGCAGAATCTGAGTATAATTTGCTCAGAATCTGGAGACGGTTATGGTTCGGTCCGGAGCTGGACCAGAGTCCGGACTTTGAGGATGACCGGACTATGGTAACTGTACCACAATAAAGATGGCGACAGCTGTAACCTCAAAATGCTTAGAAGATATAAGATATAAATAAAAGTTAAATGCATGACAAAAATGAGACCAAAATTTCAGTGACGAAAACTAGACTAAAATCTCTTTAGTTTTTATTGACTAAAATGTGACTAAATCTAATATACATTTTGGTCAAATGACTATGACAACATGATAACACTAACACTGCCAAAATTAACACTGACCAGCAGTCACTGCAGTGCAGTAATAAAATCATTATTTTATAATCGTGATGTCGTCATGACAAAATCACCATGAATCCAGGTTAATGACAGCAGCTCCACTGTATATTCAGCTGTATCGACATTTAAAATGAACAATCACAGAGAAAGTTAGAGGTGACTAAATGCTGTCTTGTTAACTTTACTGCCACACAGACCCGACCCTCACTGAACAGCTTACGCCATCATTTAGTAAAAGCTCTGTTCACCTTGTACTCACTGAAACACCAAGCTGGTGTTTTAAGATTTACACTCTCTGCAGGTTGTTTTGGAAAATGTACATTTTTGGGCGAGGAAAATGCCATTTTAGTCTGGATGAAGGGCTGAAACTGAAGGGAAAAGATGCACTTACAAATTTAACTGGCTTAGTGTGGACGCACTCAAAGCGTCACGTTACTCTTTTATTTGTCAAAATCACAGACCCAGGGTGCTTCAAGAGCCCAGGTCGGTACTTGTATTGTCTTTCTGATATAACTGAAAATGTTTTCTCTTTCAGGTAAAACACCTGCACACTCTGGGTGTAGCATCACTCCACTGTCCTACCAAGGTTGGCAAAAGGACAGTGCTGCTTGTGGAATCTGTCCTCACAACACACTCTGACAAACTGGCAGGTAGGGAGGATGGACATCTAAGAAACGGAGATACTGTGTTCTAGGATCTGAAATAACTATTCCCTGTGTGTTATGATTAAACAGCTAGAAAACTTTGGAATATTCTATCATTCAAAAAGGTGTACTTGAAAACAGGGTTTTGTATCTGTAAGCTTAGTTTTGCAGACTTGTACATTTTGTTTTCTGCCTGCACACTCCGTTTTGCAAGCCTTTGCATTCAGACAAACTCACTTTACAATCTGTGTGGCAGAAATACTTAGTCGCGTGTGCACGCGCACGCTTACGGACTTCTGACAGGTTTACTGCGTGGTAATAGAAACAGGCTATCCACAAGGGAGGGAGGGAGGGCGGAATCTGCAGCTTCTGACCAATCAGTGTCTTTGGAATCACTACGCACAACACAGTTGGCTAGTAAACACTGCCAGTCAACCCTGATCTCTCAGTCAACTCAGAGCCATGTAAAGAGATTTAACCCTGAAAGATGGACTCCGCCACGCCTCCACGACTGCCAGTAACAAAACACATAAACTTGTGTCCGATGTAATATGAACTGTTTTGAAAAGGTAAAAAAAACGAAATGTTTAGAAATATTTTTTAATAATGGGCCGTCCTAGTCAGGTAGCTACCGTTAGCCAGCCAGCAAACTAGCATTAGCATACTGTAAACTTTAACCATTCTGTTTGTAGCATCCTTGGATGGGATGGGGGTAACGCTAGTGTTTCGCTAGTGTTTCTACTCACTATATATATATATTTCCTTACTGTTGTGTTGAAATAGAAATGTTACTGTTACGCAGTAAACCTGTCAAAAGTCTGAGCATGTAGCATCAGTATTTTTGCCGCCCAGATTGTGAAAGTGAGTTTGCAACCCTGTGTTTGAATAATAATAATAATAATCTTTATTTATAGAGCACTTTTCTAAAACCACGTTACAAAGTGCTTCACAGAAGGCAACAACTTCACAACTAGCAGATCTTAAACATTTTCTGATAGGTTAATAACAAATAAAACAAATGAAACAAGAAAACAAATAAAACCAGCAGAAGGGCAGTCAGTAAAAATCAAGAATAATAATAAGTATGTTTTAAGAAAAGATTTAAAAAAGGTCACTGATTCTGCTGACCTAATGTCCTCAGGCAGAGCTTTGGGGCTGTTTTTTGGTTTAGGTACCTTTTTTAAAAGTGCTTGAATTTTACTCTTAAAAACAGTACGAACCCTGTATTTTGATCTTTAACGTCAGATCTTTAGATCTTCCCCTTACTTTGAACAAAACAAATGTTTAGAAGGTTGGTCACCTTCATCAGACAAAGTTTACAGATTGCCTCGTTAATGTTATCAGGTTCCCTGTTAGCACTGGGTTTAAATCCAAAATATTGCCAAATAGGCGCTTTTGCTTTTTTCGCTTTTACACCAAATCCTCCGCCATTGTCTTCTAATGAGTGAAATCTTACTCCTGCTACTCTGTGCTGCGACTCTGCTGCTGCATGGAGCAGCAGACACTTTCAGTTAACAATTGTAAAGTCCGGCGTCTGACTAAGTATTGATACCACGCTTAGTATTTTACAATTTGGAGTTTTTTTATTTGATCAACGTGGGCGCTGATACGCGAAAATTAACTAAATGGGTTTTGTTTCTATTTTTTTTAAAGCAAAACGACGGTGGGGGTGGTGGGCAAGTGATGTAATGTAGTCACACTGTAGTTTACTACTGTGATCGTGTAGCAATAGAGTGCTGCAGGAATTTGCACTTCTGGTTCCTTCACCTCGAAGTCAATGTGTTTCTGAATGGGATTTTGGTTAGATGCCTGAAATAAGGTCTGTGGTTAACACAAGCTTAAGAGATTTTCACGTTTTGTTCTACAACATAAAATATGTCAGTAAATACCCCACTTGATAGCTAACCGTAACAATCTTGATGATGATAGATAAATATGCCCTTTGTTTTCTTAGACGCCATACATTGTCTGGGGAAAGGTGAGAGGGAGGAAGATAGCGTAGATGACAATGTTTGTTACCAAAATTTATCTTCAATGATTCCAGCCCACTGTGACAGAGAGCTTCTGTGGACCCTCGTTAAAGATATACCAACCACCCCGTGCAGTGGGCGCTGGGAACCCCCAAATAGAATGTAAAATGTTTTGTTTTCCCGCCAAACGTTTCTTTGCTGCGGTGTACAGGCAGGACGTGAACATTGTATCGATAAATTACAGCACCCTACACAGGAGTTTTGAAATGTAACAGAGGAAAACATTAAATGTATTGTGTGGTAACATGGTTGACATGGCTGACTTGTTCTTTATGTTGGTCATTGACAGAGTGCCAGGAGGAGCTGCCAGCCTCGCTGCCTCTATCCCAGTTCAAAGCAAACTCTCTCCCTACCAGAGTCAGAGCGCACGGAGTCATCACTTTAGGTAAACTATCCTTCTCTCAGTTTATGTCTGCCTCCTCTGTGTCTCTTTCAGTAATGTCCGAGAAACATTGTTTGTAATGGGACACAAATTGATAGCCTTATACTTCATGCCTTTTTTTGCCATCTCATCATACATTTAACGTTTCGTTTGTCTGGTTAAGGTAAACTGTGTCTGCAGCATGAGGAACTAGTCCAGAAGTACCTGCCAGTGTTTGCCAGGGAGCTGGAGGTTGGCATGGAGGTTGCTGTACGCAACAATGTGGTGGTAATTATGTGTGATCTGTGTGTTCAATACACCAACATCGTGGATCATTACATCCCCAACATCTCCGCCTGTCTGCGAGACAACGAGGCTGTCATCAGGGAGCAGACTCTCATCATGCTGACGAACTTGCTCCAGGTGAGAACTGTTCTACACATTCTACACTAGAAGCAGTCCCACTAAAAGTGGGATTGTTTTGTCAGTGGACTGTGCACGCAGGAGGCTGTAGCTACAGTATCTAGGAAGCTCATTGTCTGATAATGGCCAAGTGTCAATTTTAGCAAAAATTTCAGTTATTAATTGATTTTTCATTGGTTAATCCATCCATAATAATAATAAATAATTCTAGGCCAAATTGTCATCATGTCTTCATAGTTAGCGGATACCCTGGACAAATGTTTGAATTATCAGCACTAGACTATGATTGATATGATATTTTCTTTTAGTTTAACCAAGACTGTAAATAATGGCTTAAGAAACATCTGATTGCTGATTAAACACAATCCGGAATCAGCTTTTAGTCGACTAAGTTGACAGATTGGACAGCAAAAAAGTCGCTACATTTTAATCTCTTAATCTTGTTCGACTTGGTGGAAGATTCTGCAGCGATCGACCCTGCATTCCTCCTTCATGCATGGAATCTTTTAGCAGGGTGTCTTTTCAGTTTCTATCTCTAAAGGCCTTTGTTCCTTTTTTTATAGGAGGAATTTGTGAAATGGAAGGGCTCCCTCTTCTTTCGCTTCATGGTGGCGCTCGTCGACCCAGTCCCTGCCATTGGCAGGTAAATCCCACTGTGCATAGATAGAAAGATGATGACTCCGTAATAATTTTAGAATCTAATAAACATCTGATTTTAAAACTAGTGTAGGCATCAAAGTGCAGGCAGTGTTGGAAAGTCAGCAGAAATATCCTATTCTGTGGATCTTTAGTATCCAGTTCTACCAGGGCTGCACAATGTATTGTATGATTTTAAAAAATAAACATAGCAAAGTGCTGTAATATCACAGTGGCACTAATTGGGGCATCCATGGCATGATATTAGGGAATGCGTGTGTATTTATTTTTTGGGTCTAGGTAGCATATACAAACACACAGTGACATCGTATACCTAAATCTTTGTATCCTTATTGTAATGTCCAAGACAAAGATCATATGTCATGGTGCACACATATTTTCACCATATCAGTCATACTGTATTACCTGCTATATGAGTGCATACTGTGATCTCCCCAGGCATTGCACATTGCTCATGAACAAATGAACATACACACAGAGCTTGAATCTAATATTGCTCTGAGCACCTGAAGAAATCCACCATAATATCAAACCTAAGTACCTCTTGTTTCCTGCTTCCTGTCCTAGTCTGTGTGAATACTGCCTGCTCCACCTGCTGTTGAAGAAGAACCCAGAAATGTTCAGCCAGCACTTCATCGAGTGCATCTTCCACTTCAACTGCTACAGCAAACACAAGTCCTATAACAAATTCCCTCAAAGTGAGAGGTAGGAAGCTGTGGGCATATCATTTCTGTCATCTGCAGGGTTTCCGCAAGTCCTCAAAAGTCTTAAATTTAACTGCAGAAACCCTGTTTATTCTCTTTGATTATTTTCAAAGATGACACTTTAAACTCACCTGTACATTCACTAGACAGATAAACTAAACAGTACAGTATGTATCCAGTTACAATACATACAAGGATTATTAAGTATATTAAATCTTTTTTTGTTCATTCATTGACTTGTTTTTCTTTAAATCTATCCAGAGAAAAGGTTCGGTTCTCCCTTAAAGGGCCTCAGCACCGTGAGAAGCGTTTTCGGATCTACCGCTTCCTGTTGGAGCACTTCACAGACGCCCAGCGCTTCAACGTCACCAACAAGATCAACCAGGCCGTCTTGGGTGAGCATGTGTGTGGACTGAGAAGTAAAACCAAAACTAGAAAGCACTCATACATAGAACCACCAATTCCTTTTCCAGCTCTGTCTGGTCTAAATGTTTTTCTTTCTCTGGTGTGTTTGTTTTTGTGTAAAGGGTGTTTTATAAAAATGTAAACGTCTTAACTCGTTTTCTTTGTGAATTCTGGACTGTTAGCACCAGTTTGGGCCTAGAGCAGCATTAACCTGAAAAAAGAAAATCACTTCTAACCTCTTACCTTTTCCTATCCCAGCATGCTTTGCAGATGAGGAGTTGCCTCTGGATGGAGATGGTGCTGAAATTTTGTCCGAGACTTTCAACATCTTGAGTCTGAAGGAGATGAAGCTGCAGGCCATATCCACTCCAGCAGGAGGTGCTGCAGGGGAGGAACCAGAGGAGGAGAACATGGCCACCATGGCTAAGGCTGTCCTGCAGGCTGCACAGAAGAAGGTGGTGTCACAGGTGAGCAATGTTGGCCAAGTTAGCCTCGGTGACTGCACACAGCTCTCCAGAAGTCTCGACCTCAGCTGCTCGGGTCACATGCCCACTAAATCTTAAAAAACTATGGCTCTTGAATGTCGGCGTACCTGTGGCTAACATTAGCAAGACAGCTAAGATCCACAACATTTGAAAAAGACAACTTTGGAATTACCTGATGTCATGTTTCTTTTGGTAGAGGCTACCCACCTCCCCCTACCTAAAGCCCCTGTGCCAAGCTATCAGCCGGACTGGTCTGTCCAGACGCAGAGAGACCAAACTGACATTAACCCCCCATCTAACTCCTGGTCAGACACAGACAAGCCGACCCCAAATGTAAAAACAACAGAGTGTTACTGGGATTAGTAACTGTAATGTAATTACTAAATTTCAAATTGGAATCCCTTACACTACTCATTACTGACAAAAGTAATCACATTACTGTAACACGTTACTAAGTAATGCATTACTGGCCAACATTGCAGGTGAGTGGGTGGAGTCAACATCAGGCTACAATACGAGTTTGATGATATACATTTCCTACTGGAAAGTACCAGCTGTTAAATACCGTTATATATTAAATACCAGAAAATTCTGTGTAGCTTTCAGAGGAGCTCCTTTCAGCCTCCTGCTTTGATCCACAGGTCCAGAAGAAGGCCTTCATAGAGAACACAGTTCCTCTCATCATCAGCCTGAAGAGCCTGCTGGAGCAAAAACGCTCTCCTGTCCTCAGAGACCTCATGGCCTACCTCCAGGTGAGACAGCATGGACTCGTGCACGTTCTCATATTCATTTCAGTAATTAAAGCTGGGGTAGGCAAAATCTGTGCAACCTAAGCAAAACCTTCCGCCTCTCTCTCTGCTGACTCGTATCACTCCGTTAAGCCCCTCCCACCAAATCAACAACTTGAGCTAATGATTGAATCAGGCTTTCACCATCTGAAGGGACGTGTACGCGCATCTGCATTTGTAGAGCAGCCAATACAAACGCACCATCTCTCTGAAATAACTTGTGATTGGCTAAAGTCTCCCGTCACGGGCTAGATTTTCTGAAGCCTGAAAACAGAACCAAGAGGAGGGGCTGAAGTACAGGTTTGCTCTCAGACCACTTGAATTACAATATGCTGCACGGTTATTATGGATTTGCTGGCCTCCATAACAATACTGCCTACCCAACCTTTAAGGGGGGATTGCTATACAGTGTGATGACATGCTTCATGAAAAAAAAAAAATCTACAAAGATCAAACGCTTTTAAGTTTTACATACGCAGTGTTTGGACTAATGTATTGAATTGCATTAGATGTTACTGGGTCCACTTCCTGAAGAGCAGAATGCAATGCAGTAACAAGACAGGTTGAGTTATGTTTATATTTCCACTCATCCATCTTCTACTGTTGTAGAAGAAGATCAGGAAGATTAACGGAAGTGGACCCATTAAAACAGAGGGAAAGAGAAAGTTGGAAATGTTATGCATGGCCCTGAGGTAAGCGGCCCAACCTTTGTGTGACAATACTCCATGCATGACATGATGCCGTTGTTCCCATCAGGTGACGATGCAGGACTACCGTAACGAGGTGAAGGAGTTTTTCTCTGGAGACGAGCAGCTGGCGGCTGAGGTGGAGTTTGCTCTGAAGATGGCAGAGAAGGAGAGAGAGATGGAGGAACAGATGGACGGCTGCAGCCTGACAGGAGACGCCAAGACTCCCACTGCACAGGTCAGTCAGTGTATGTATGTGTATATGTGTGTGTACACAAAAATGTTAATAAATAAAAAAATAAATTAAAAGTTACTGAAAAAAAATCATTACAGCTGAAATGATAAGTTGATTGATTGATTAGTCAATTGACAGAAAATTAATCAGCAACTATTTTTATAATTGTTTAAGCAAAAATGTTGAACTGTTTCTGGTTCCAACTTCTCAAATGAGAGGATTTGCTGCTTTTCTCTACTTTATATCACAGTAAACTCTTAGGCCTGTGTCCACATAGTGTTTTTTTCTGGCGTTCTTTCTGGGAGGGAATAATTGAGAGAGATTAATGGTAAAATTACCATACTATTGTGATGTTATTTGCTGTTGTAGGGCATATTTTCGAATTTTTAAGAATTATTGATTCCTTTCGGAAGTTATTGTAATTAAATTGTTATTTTCTTACATAAATAGCAAGTGCAGGCCATTGTCTTGGAGTTCGCCGGTGAAGGTGTCATGGTGATTGATGGTCTGCTCTCTCCTCAGCATTCAGTCCAGGGCTCTCCTGTCAGGTCCAGGCCCCTCCTCCCGTTTAGCTTTGCCACACCGCAGCCTCCACGTCCAAACCCCCTGTCTGCCAGACTGGCACACACTGACAGGTAGGTTTCCATCACAGCACCTGATCAGCACGGGGGACTGATTGCAAGGTGGTGTTTTCCTTTGATTGATGGCCACTGATTATCGGTTTTACCAAGTCCAGTAACTTAATGTGTCCAATAATCAGTTCATATTGCAGACTTGTAAAAGTTCAGCTTGGATGTAGCAAGTGTAACCAGGGTCAATCTACTCTTGACTGTCTACAGTTTATAACACCCCCGTTAAATCTCTTTATGTCGCTGATAGTGGTAACAGCCAACAGTCTCTGTGTTTGTTTGATGATGGTGGGGGACTAACTGCTGACAGTTAGCTAGTTGACTCCAACCAAGAGACACAACCAGCTCTGATGTCGATTCAATGATGATTTGTTTATTGCTTACAAGCACTTTGGGATCTGGGGGATACAAGCCCAGTCTGAGTAAAACTATTCAGTATAAAAGAAAATCATAAACAAATGAAACGTACAATACTAATGCTAGATAGATAATCACTCTGGATGTCAATATAGTTAGTGTCTCTCTCATTTAGGCTATACATTAATATTTACAGGTTTTCATTTAACAGTCAAACACACCTGGGGGATACAAGCCAGATCTGACTTGTTCCCCCGGATGATGGGCTTTATAGCTGCATCATTACCTTGGATACTGCGTAGCCTAGTATTAAATAAGAAATATAAAATAATCAGTATATAAATATGAAAATTACACTAATATGTACATCTTTCTTAAATTAAATTCTATATTACAAGTAGGGATGTTAATGATTAATCATTAATCAATTAATTGCCGTTAAGAATTTAATGTAATTTAATCTATGTTTTGTGTACCATTTCTCTGAAGCTTACGTATATTAACTTTTATACAAGAGGGCGTACTTTGCCTTTACATTTAAATTACTGGCGCAACAAAGGAAGAAGTCCAGCTTGGGAGCATTACACTGTAAAAGCGCACAAAGCTCAATGTAAATATTGCAACACAGCTCTTAAAATACAACTCCAATGGTGGAAAAGGACATGATGCCTATAAATGTGGGGGATTTCACTGAGGGATTTGGTGAGCCCCTGTCAGGATACAAATGGTGGTATTGAATGGAAGTGTATAACATTTTTAATTGTTTTTCGACTTTTTAGGATTCCACTGGTTACCCTTTATTTCAGTACAGTATGCATGCACACTTGCATGCACATGGCATCAGTGAGAAAAAAGACAATAATGTGTGCGTGTGTGTGTGTTTTATCAGGCGGGTGCACATATCCAGGCAAGAGGAACATGCCCAGTCGAAGTCAGTCGCTCTGGAAGGAACAGGTAGGACACGCTGGAGGTTAAAGAAAACTCAGCTGAACTTCTGCTGAGTGCAGCAGTGGAAGAAGTTTCAGTTAGGAGTTCAAAGGTCAGAGGTCACAGCGCCCAGAAAAAAGAATAAACCAAATATTCCTGTGAACTTTCTGGAACCATTCTGTCTGAGCACCAACACGTAGAGTCAACAACCAAAAGAACAAATCAGTTGTAGTTTTCATCTGCATTAGTATTAAACAGATTATCTCATTCTGGTCCATCTGAATTAAAATTTTCTATTGGGATAATTAATAACAGCTGGCCTTATTAATTATAATAAGGCCTCCCGCCAACCTTGCGCTATAAACGTATAACTTGAAACTAAACCTTGAAACTATAACTATACTGCTCTGTGTAGATGCGAGATGTGTAAATAGGTAATTGTTTGCTAACACTTTTGTCATATCAAAGGTGATGTGTCAGGTTTGTTTTTACAGATTATTGTATTGTTATAGATATTAATTTGAGAAATGGGGTGAGGTGGGAAGACTTTTTAAGTTACAGAAACAAGGTGTAATTTAATTATTTTTTATCATTCTCAATCTGATTATGTAAAACACTGAGTTTTCATATTTAATCCAATCTGAGGACTGAAAGTTTTTCTATCCAGCATTAGTATTTTACAGAGTGACAGCACTCTATCCTGATTGACTGTTATTTGACTTTGTTTCCAGTGATGCCTAAAGGAGCTGTGAATGACAGAGCCATCAGCACACCAAAAGGTAAGAACCTCTACAACACATCCCACAACACACACCTGATATTCAATGCATCCTGTCATCAGCATAATCTTCCAGCACCACAAGTGTGTATTACTGGTATAGATGCTCCCAGTAGGAACTGAACACTCAACCACTGGTAGTGTTAGTGCCTTGTTTGAGCCATGGAGCTCAATAATCAGCTAGTTTTTGAACTCCAAAATGGCTCCAAAATCTGTCCAGGTCTTATTTACGGACTGCAGTTTAAAGAATATTTCCTATCCGCAAACATTGTATGTATTCCTCTTGTACACATGGTTATGTTCTCAAAGTCTGAATGCCTTTTCCTTTAAAGTGTATTTTTGTAAATCTTATAACAGCAGTTCAACATTTTGGGAAATACATTTATTCACTTTCTTTCCAAGAGTGAGATGTTTAGATGGATATCAATCTCATGTCTCTGTGTTAGATAAGATAACCGTTCACATGGAGGTTTGTCTTGCATCACCTGCTCCAACAATCATCAGAATACATAATACAGCATAAAAGGACATCTATAACATATTAACATAAAAGCATAGTCCATGTGTGAGTGTATGTATGTGGGCAGGGGGGTGTATGACACAGTCCACGTGTGGGGGTGGGGGGGTTATTCACCTCCTTGCGCTCCTCTGTTGGTTGAGCAATGTTATAGAGTGAGGAACAAGACCATTTTCTCAGCCAGTCTGAGGGTACTCTTAGTGCAGCTGTTAAGGAAGGAGTTTTCCACAGAGTGACCCACCACCTTGGAGCAGATCTCCAGGAGCCGTAGAACCCTGACTTTCAGTTGGACCGAGAGGCCACTGCACCAGACTGAGCCTGCATATTGCAGGATGCTTTGTATGGTGGAGCAGAAGAATAGAGTGAGGATTTCCTTACTGCCTCCAATTGACCTGAGCCTCCTTAAAAAGTAAATCCTCTGTTGTACCTTATTGCAGGGATACGCTAATATTTGTAAGCACTGGCCCCACAGGTCACCAAGCCCCCCTACTTAACACAGCCTTCCTTAACTGTGACACTTCAATACATGAAAAGACATTAACACAATGAAAATATATTTTTATTTATGGCTGAAAATGGCTGACTGAAATCTCAAGTTCTTTGTAAACATATGGTATATACAGTATATTCTCTCACACTCTTAGTTCACAGTCTATCTTTTTCTAACCTTTTTCAAATCTTGTTTGTTTAATAGAAATATAAAAACAACAATTTATGGTTTTAGGGGGAGTTACGTGCTGGAACTATTTTTTGAATTCATTTTAGATTACCTTTAACTGACTTAAAGTGTAACTACTGATTGTTTCACAACAATCACTATTCAATTATATTTCAATACATATTCCACTTACAAGTACATGAACATTTTAACACCTCAATTTCCATAACACTACACTCAAATTCTGCTAGAGCCCTCTCTCCCAGCATATACTGTAAATAATGCAACAGAGGAGTGAGGGGAACCACACCTGTAGGAGGTGTGGCCTCGTGGCTGCGTAGTGTGTGGGTCAGGGGACATGGGGGAGACTGGCTGACTCTGATTAGTCTTTTTTTATGTACATTTCATGACGTAGACAGGTCCCAACCAGTCGACTCTATGTCAGCATTGGCCTCGCAGGTTCAGGGCTGATTTAAAACAGTAGATGGCGTGTTGAGACATTTTCAACCCATGAAATGCAGATTTTGATAAATTTGGTAAGAAATGTCAATATTAACAGCAGCATTGATGTGTTTCATCACAGTGCAGTCATATCATTTAGTTTACAGCTCAGTACCTCTTTAACATTTCAGTCCAATCTTTATCTCATCAATATGGTGCAGATTTTGTAATTTAATGTTACCTTATTGAGAAGAACTCCCCACCCTCAACCCCAACTGTCCGTCTGTCCTCCTCCCTGTTATCCAGGTGTCACCGTCAATTTAACCTTTGATGAAGGAGTCAGCGCAATCTTCAGTGACCAAGGAACAAGTAAGCTACTCTTGACTTCTCACTCACTCTCACTAATCAGGTATTCAGGCAGCGGTTTATGAGTATGAGTGCGTCCTTTCTCGTTAGAAATCAACCTCTATTCCTCCAGAACTAAAAGATCAGTCAAACTGTGAGGTACACAGGTTTTAAGTTTCGGTTTAGATTAATCTGTGTCTACTGTGTCCTCGCAGATCTTGTCGGGGAGACCAGTATTCTTCATGTGCAGTCAAATGAGCAGCAGTAAGTGCACTACTTTTGTCATTGCTTCCACACAGTCCATGTTTCAGTCACAGTTCTGCAGGCACTTTCACATGTAGTTTGAAGGAATGTACAGTAATGTAATCTAAGTAAATAGTAAAGCTGTCTTTTTAGTTGTCTAAACCAACCAAAGCCTCATATATCTTCTTCCTCTGTACAATAGAGCTCCATTGTCCAAAAACTATTAACAATGTTTGTTCCTTCATCACCATGAACACACACTGCAGTTTATTTGAACTCAATCCCACATACACCGTCAAAATACTCACTAGATCATCACATGTGGATTCATCCGCCGCTGAAAATAATCCCCAACAAATGCACTATTTCCTCCTGTTTGAGTGACATTTGTTAAAAACTACAGTGAGCAGCTGTTTTAGGAAATTCCTGAACATTTTTTAGATTTACATCCTCTGTAGGAACCAAGGGGCTTGGAGCTGAGACCCACAGACAGGATAGGGATGTCCGAAGAGGCTAGCACATTTTTGGTTTAGCTGTTTTCATGGGATTTGTTAACAGTAAAATAAAGATGAAATATCACCAGCCTTATCCTTTAAAGGGTCGGCTCATCCAAATTACATATAATATATATATGAGGTTTCTGCCTCCACCACAGTATAAGGGAGGTGCATGGAATGTAGTTTGTGGTTCTCACAGCAATGATGCTATTCACTGACATTTTTTTTCAGTCAGGTCCTTTCATGGAGAACTGCCTCTGTTTCATGTCTTATATATTTCAATTAGATATTTCATTTTTACCTTCATTTAAATGGTGAAGCTTGTCCAATATTATGCTGCATTAAACACTGTTTTATTTTCCATGTGTAAGGAGTGTTTAGGAGAAGGTTTCTGTGAAGAAAGTGATTTAAAACTCTGCTCTCTTCTGTGTTCCAGAGCTCCTGGACTGAGGCAGTGGAACGTGCAGTCTCCTCTCCGCCAGAAGAAAAAATCATCTAAAGTTTAGTTCATATACAGCTTCATTTCTTTGTTTCTGTTTTTTTGTCTTTCCTACAACTACTATGCGTACTACTTCTTACATCTTGATTTCCATCTACATGCTGTTGATTTATATTCTCTCATCTTCATCTTTGACATGTTTGTATCTGTGTTTGTCTTCTTTCTTTTTGGTAATAAAGGTGACCTTGACTTCAGAATATTTTTTGTGGCCAGATTCTTGTGTTGTCAAAACAAGATCTGTGCTCTCTGGGGGAATTTCCTACTTCTGTGGCAAATTATTATTACTACTGTATATTTCTTTTTTCAGTTGCACAACTTTGGAAGTCTGATTCAGGGAGGAGGACAGGAGGAAGGACTGACACTGACTGATGTCTGTTTTTTTCATTCTTTCTAAGCTTCACCCAGGAATATTATTTATTTTACTGACGATTTAGATTTGCTTCTAGAGGGGTATTATTAGGGAGTGTATATACTTTGCTGTCATAAACTACTACTAATACTAACCCTAACCCTCTAGAAATAATATTTAGTTATGTTTAAAATAAAATCAATTTTAATCCTGTTCGGAATTTATTCTTTTTCAAAAATTATTATTTAAAAACCCAATTCTTTAGTAATGAAAAAGAACTGGGCTGATAAGATAAAGATAAAATCCCAACCATACCCACCCCTACATCTGGTTAGTGGCTTCAGTTGACCCCTGAGGTACCCCATACTTTACAGTAGCAAATGAAAACATATGGTTGTTAATGCACACAGAATTTTCTGTTTGAAAGACAGCATTGATCCAACTCAGTACAGTACCCGATATGCCCACCCATTTTCTCAGTCTATAATAAAATGCTATGATCGATCATGTCAAAAGCAGCACTCAAATCAAGCAGTATAATAATGGAACACATCCCAGCATCACTGGTCATTGAAAGGTCATTAGTGACTTTCAGAAGGGCAGCCTCTGTGCTGTGACGCTGGCTGAAATCAGATTGGAACGTTTCAAAAATGCTGTTTTCTTCCACAGCAGCAAGGAGTTGCTTAGCCACAATTTTTGAAGTATTTTGGAGATAAAAGGTAATTTTGAAATAGGTTGGTAATTTTCAAGAATCATACGGTCAAGCCCAGGCTGTTTTAGGAGTGGCCGTTCACTAGCAGTTTTGACATAGTCTGGGACGCAGCCCAGCGATAGAGAGCTGTTAAAAATTGAGAGCAACCAGGGCCCAATTGTTTCATTTACATCAATTAAGAGCTTTGTTGGCATTATATCCAATGGACAAAAGGGCAACTTGTGGTTGGTAGTGACTAAAAATCTATTTTCATTTATGTGCA
>VMKM01004575.1:0-15135 GCA_008360985.2 Macquaria ambigua | reverse complement strand
AAGAAATAAGGAGGAGGAGGAGAAATAATAAGAAGAAGAAATAAGGAGGAGGAGGAGAAATAAGAAGAAGAAGAAATAAGGAGGAGGAGGAGAAATAAGAAGAAGAAGAAATAAGGAGGAGGAGGAGAAATAAGAAGAAGAAGAAATAAGGAGGAGGAGGAGAAATAAGAAGAAGAAGAAATAAGGAGGAGGAGGAGGAGGAGGAGGACAACTCACCGTCTCTTCTCGTTCACCTGCTGAAATTGTCCTCCAGTTGTTACCTGGAGACTCGACGCTGCCACCTGCTTACTGACATCACAACACACACACACACACACACACACACACACACACACTTAAGTATACTGAACCTTTGAGGTAAACTACTTGTACTTTACTTTCTAATTTGTGGTACTTTCTACTTCACTACATTTAGTTACTACTTTACAGGACAAATACAACACACTGGTAAAGACTGAACCAGTGATTCCTCGTAAACCTTTACTATTAATGATGTTGAGCTGTGGACTGTTGGTTGTGAAGGAGTCACTTTGGGCTCTGGCTCATTGCAATCAATCAATCAATCAATCAATCAATCAATCAATCAATGGAGAAAAGAATCAGCAGATGAATCCAGAATGAAACTCATTAGTTCTAATGAGATCAGATAGAGTAGTAGAACAGGTACAGGGGACATTTACACTCACACCGTTACTGCAGGAACAGTTTCAATTTCACAGTGTGGTATTAGTAAGGATCTGAGTACTTCTTATTGACCCCGATACCGGATGTGAGTAATTAAACTTGGCAGAATAAAACAGGTGATATTGGAGTGACCACCTACCTGCTCAGGTCGCTGTTTTGTACAAATGATGAAACAGAAAGCCCCCAACAGGAGGAAAACACGCTTCATGGAGGATCCTTTCATTGTTCTTGTTAAAATCATCGAGATGGACTTCTTCTTCTTTTATTGTTTTCCTGTCAGGTGCCTTCAGGTGAGGCGCTGCGGCTAAAGTCCATTTCAAAGCACCGCAGCAGCAGGAGGCTCAGGTGATCAGATGCAAGGCAGCAACACCGCCTGCTGCTCTGCAGGCTGTAAATCACAGCTTCACCCGGCTGATCTCACCTGTGCACATGGGAAACGCAAAGAAAAACAAAATCCCGGTTCCGCTGCGGATAGTTCCTTTTTTTCCAAGGAATGAAACCAGTTTGTCTGCTGATGGAAAAACACAGCAGAAGAGTCTTCTCTTAATGAGCGTTTATCACACCTGCCTGTCGTTACGTCACATTTAGGGCGGGGTCAGGACCGTCTGAGCTGAGCTGCAACATAAAATGTAACCAAAAAAAAGGTAACAACATGACGAGACATGTGTCCACAAACAAAACAAGTAATAATAATAATAATAATAATAATAATAATAATAATAATAATAATAATATAGACTGAAGTCTAGTCAGGAATCTTTCTTAAAATGAAATAACTCATGAAAACAGGTCTAATATTAATAACTTGACATGTATGAATATTTTGTTTGACCAAAATTAAACTAAACAATTGGACAACATTTCCACTTTCTTTCAGCTTCCATTAAAACACCTAATTTTACATCATTGTAATTTAAAAAGAGGTGAATGAGACTCACTGTCCAAATTTAAAATGATTCTTGAATACAGAGAAGTGGAAAATAAAAACTCTGATGTTTCCATATCCCACAATGCACAGCAGTTTAAATTAACTAGCTAGCTCATTAAGCTAATGTTAGCTCAACGAGCTGGTTGAAAACACGTCTCCAGCTGACTTTTTAATGCTGACTCATTTTAAAATGAGAATCTTCAAGAGTCTTGAAGGAAGTTCGACATTTTGGGAAAACACTGACTGCGGCTCTGCAGGCTGTAAATCACAGCTTCACCGGTTCAAGAACCAGAGCTGATCTGGTGGAAAGAGTGTGTTCAAAGGTAGCTACGGCCCTGACCCCCCCTAAAAGAGACGTCAGGACAGGTGTGTTTGGCCTGGTGATGAACTGCATTTAGATAAGATCTTCTTCTGTGTCTTTCCATTACCAGACTAACTGGTTTCTATTCTCATAAGTGAATGAGGACTTTCCACCTCTGTACAGAGCAGACAGGTTCAGGATTCTTGGAAACTTGGTGCCGTCTGAAGAACCAGACCGCATTTCCACTGATTTTGAGAGGAACCATTGTAATCAAGGTTGCGTAGGAGTAGTAATCAGTAGGAGCAAGATGGCGGATCTCATTGATTAGCTGCGAGCTTTTGTTCTGTTATTACAGATATTTGTTTTTGGACCAACTATTAATGATCAGAAGACGTAGAAGACTGTTACCATAGTAACCAGAGAGCACTGCTGCCTTCTCCATCCTCTCTTTCCAACCTGGAGAATAGGACACGCCCACTGATGATGTCACTGACCTGCTATGTTTTGGTTCCAGCTGGGAACCAACTTTTTGGGTTCTGAACAGATTTATTTTTGGTGGAAATGCTCTGAACGTTTCTAAATTAAATGCTTGAACTGGAACAGAACCAGATCCATGTTGGTGTAAAAGGCGTATGAGGTCATGTCCTCAGTATTTGGGGGTATATAAATATATTATATAGCTATAAGAAATAGTCCAGCACATAACCCCCTGTAAAACAGCAAATTGTTGTTTTTACTCTGTTTTTTGGGGGATTAAACAAACAAGATATTATATTATATATCAGTGAGCTTTACAGGTGCTAGAAGGTGGATTTTGTTACCTTTGGACAGAGCCAGGCTAGCTGTTCCCCTATGTTTCTAGTCTCTATGCTAAGCTAAGCTAACCGGCTGCTGGCTGTAGCTTCATATTGACAGTACAGATATGAGAGTGGTTAATTAATCTCAACATGTAACTCTGTAAGAAAGTGAATACACTTGTTTCCCAAAATGTCAAATTGTTCCTTTAAATATGCACTTACTGGCTAACAGAGTGAAGCTAAAGCTAACAGGTCCCAGGTAAAAAGTCATCCTCCTCACCATGATCCACGCAGAAGACATGAAAATAAAGAAACAGCATTGTTCTTGTACTGCAGTGTAGTTAGTCCTGCTGTTATAAGTACGATTATGATTTCGTGTTCTTTTGTCCTAACATAACTCTGTTTGGCTGCTTAGCTTAAATACTTGTTTTCAAACAGTGTGTTTCCATTTTAACGTTACAAGAGAAAAGTCTTATTAGATGAAGACTAACCGATGGGTTTTGCTAACATGATGCTATCTCAGCTAACGTTAGCTAGAATTGTTGGAGTGTAAACGTCCTTTAAAGATCTGGATAGAGTGGCTAACGTTAGCTTAAACTCTGCTAGCATTCAGGACCAGCTTCCACACAGTACTGAAGGAGGCTTTTTTATAACGTAACCTGTAACCCCACAAATAATGTAGTAAGTTAATGATATGCTCCTTTGCCTCGGAAGTAACTCGGTAATCACTGTAAGCTAGTTAGCCGTGTATGCTAATGAATGCTTTTTGTTGGAAACAGTTAGCGCGGTGAAGGAGCAGGGGGAACACTGCAGTAATACGGTTTGAATGATGTTTTTACACAGAAATAACAGGAAGTGGAATTAGGACACAAACCCTCTAGCCTATCAATATCATCACAATCTACAGTCCAGATGTTTTAGATGTATATATTTATTGTCATGAAAAAAAAAGGTCATTACACAGTTAATTTTAAATAAAACTCAAAATTAAAAAACCCAGTTTCAACTGTTGGATTTCCTACATAAAAACCACACAGAAGCAGAGTCTTTAAACATCAGCTGTCAGAGAACATGTGACCCAAATAAAGACAGTTAGAAAACACTACATTACCCAAAATGCAGCACTTACAGTTGCTATACAAGCCTCTGGCCGTAAGAGGTTCTTCTAAAATTATTCTCTTGAACAGAAAAACTACGATGGCATATTGGAGCCAATAAAGTTTAAATATTTTGAGAATAAAGTCATAATTTGTGAGAAAAAGTTGTAATATTACGAGTAAAAAGTCATATTATGGGAATAAAGTCATTAAGAAAAGGTTGCTTCGAGGACAAAGGGTTGTATGATTACACTGGATATCTTGAAACATTAAGACTTTATTTCTAAATATAATTTTATAAATCTAAATTTGACTTTATTCTCGAAATCTGTTTATTTTTTCCCCAACATCAGCCCTAATACTCCATTAAAAACCAAGAAGTACATGTGACTAAAGAAAAGAGCAGATGATGTTGGTTCTTCTTTCAGGTCCAGTGAGCTTTGGATCCTGTCGGTGTGAAGGTGAACTGCTCCAGTGATTCAACAGAGGAATCAGCTGTGAGACAGCTGTTATTCCAGTGTTGATGGACAGTTTCGCTCTGATTGTTAAGGAAGTCGTCTTTACAGTGCAGAGGTGTGGTGACGGGAAGAAGACTGCAGAAGACAGTTTGAGCAGTTTTTATTTGTCTTCAAAATGAAAAGGCACACAGTTAATCCTAAAGAAAGCCACCACAGGGAATCTGTGGATCAACAGGAGCAGGTTATATAACAATAAAACTATTGCTTAAACGTGGGAAATACTTATTCTCTTCCTTGCTGAGAGTTACATGTTCAGCCAGCAGCCGGTTAGCTTAGCTTAGCATAAAGACTGGAAACAGGGGGAAACAGCTAGCCTCCTCCTAGCTCCTCTAAAGCTCTGATTAACATGTTAGATCTCGTTTGTTTAACCCTTAAGTACTTCACTGAACCAATTATGAAATAATTAAAAAATACCTACAGTGTAATTCATTTATTCCCTCACCTCTTGTCTTTTTCCCTCCGTCTTACATATTTGTCCTGGTAAGTAAGTGATTGATTCTCCAGATGTACTAAATAAATAATAACACTGTAATCTGCGGGTTGTAATCTAAAGCATTATCAATAATCAACACTGATCAGATATTTTCCTTCAGTGCAGCCACATTAAAGTGTGTCTGAACGTCTGAAGACTCTCCACAACGCAGAAGACAGAACAAAACATTTTGATCTAAAACAAGTTACAGGTTTCATCTTTGAATCTACAAGATTTTACATTCAAGTTTTTGTGAGTGAGCGTTGCCGTGGTAACTGCTGCTGCTGCAGAGAGCTCAGAGGGAGTAGAGCTTCAGCTGCTCCTCCATGTCTCCCTCCGTCACCTCCCCCAACGCCTCCTGGTTCTCCCTCAGCAGCAGGAAGATGGCCGCCAGCTGCTCCTGTTGCACCCTGGGAAGTCAGTCACAACACACACACACACACACGTGATCTCCTGTGCTCACCTGTGGCCTTCATGAACATGCCGGCAGCGTGTTTATGACGTGTTTGTGTGCGACATGATGTGAGGAGTAACAGACAGCTGCTTCACTTCAGATCCTCCGGATATTTCTGTCCCGAGGTCACATTACAACATATAACAAATATTTCAAGAATATAACATCACAATATTTTAACAAAAAAGTAGTAATACATTTTTTTAAAGACATTTTTGAGAAAAAAAGTTGTAATATTTTGAAAATGAAGTCCTCAATTTTTCAGTTTTAAAACTAGTTAAGAAGGAGACACTGCTTTTATGAAGGGGCTCACAAGCCAAATAGGTTTAGGAATTAATATTTAAATGTGTTGAATAATCTTATCATTTATTTTATTTTGTTTGCAAAGTCTTAACTACAGCAGTCAGACAAATACAGAGCAGTAAAAATAATAATAAAAATAAATAATAAAAAATTCCTTTTACATAAACAGTATTTGAGAAAGCTGTCA
Source organism: Macquaria ambigua (assembly GCA_008360985.2). Classification (NCBI taxonomy): domain Eukaryota; kingdom Metazoa; phylum Chordata; class Actinopteri; order Centrarchiformes; family Percichthyidae; genus Macquaria; species Macquaria ambigua. The sequence continues at coordinate 9,394 of VMKM01004575.1, read as the reverse complement.
AACTGATATATATCACATCTTTATATGTTTTTAATTATTTATTATTACTCTGTTTTTGTTTTTTCTTTTATTTCTATTTTCTATTATCTCATATGTATTGCTCTTTTCTTACATGGTCACTTGGTGGCGCTGTCACGTTTTATTTATATTCTTGTATTGTGCAGTAAAGTTGGAAAAAACAAACAAAACTGGCATTTTAACGTGTGACATAGTGTTGAAATACTGCGTGTTGCGCTGTGAGATGCAAAAACATCTCTTTTAATAATCCAGAATTTACAAAAATGTCAACAACTTCCTGCTGGAACAAACAACAATTAACAACTTCTGTCTGGTTTCACACATTTATTGCATTTTTAACATTTAAACCAAACACAGAAGAACTCCAAACACACGACTGAAAACTGAAGCCTGAGACGTTTAACTTCTGTGGATTCATGTCGACTTTTAGCCTTAAAAGTTGCTGATCTGAGATCAGCAGGAGACATGAGAGACGGAAAGCTGAGAGTTTATTGTTAGGTTACTGTTTTAACTCGCAGACTAGACTAAACTCAGGCTAAACTTCATTTGCATTTAGATCACAGTTTAATTTTAATTAAAAGTCTTTTAACAAAAGTTATCACACGACCTTCTCTCTGTCCTGCAATCACAACAACTACACACTCTGTTTCTGTTAATGCGACTCTTCCTCCCTTCACTTTAAAACTCTTCAACACAAAAAGCAGACCGGTAAAAACGCAGATTCCTGAAGGCACTTTGGTGTAAAGACGTTTGCTATTCACAAGCAGCTCTGACCCCTCCGTCCCAGACAAGGTGAACTGAAATAAAGACGGCTTTTTAATGCTGACTCATTTTAAAATGAGAATCTTCAAGAGTCTTGAAGGAAGTTCGACATTTTGGGAAAACACTGACTGCGGCTCTGCAGGCTGTAAATCACAGCTTCACCGGTTCAAGAACCAGAGCTGATCTGGTGGAAAGAGTGTGTTCAAAGGTAGCTACGGCCCTGACCCCCCCTAAAAGAGACGTCAGGACAGGTGTGTTTGGCCTGGTGATGAACTGCATTTAGATAAGATCTTCTTCTGTGTCTTTCCATTACCAGACTAACTGGTTTCTATTCTCATAAGTGAATGAGGACTTTCCACCTCTGTACAGAGCAGACAGGTTCAGGATTCTTGGAAACTTGGTGCCGTCTGAAGAACCAGACCGCATTTCCACTGATTTTGAGAGGAACCATTGTAATCAAGGTTGCGTAGGAGTAGTAATCAGTAGGAGCAAGATGGCGGATCTCATTGATTAGCTGCGAGCTTTTGTTCTGTTATTACAGATATTTGTTTTTGGACCAACTATTAATGATCAGAAGACGTAGAAGACTGTTACCATAGTAACCAGAGAGCACTGCTGCCTTCTCCATCCTCTCTTTCCAACCTGGAGAATAGGACACGCCCACTGATGATGTCACTGACCTGCTATGTTTTGGTTCCAGCTGGGAACCAACTTTTTGGGTTCTGAACAGATTTATTTTTGGTGGAAATGCTCTGAACGTTTCTAAATTAAATGCTTGAACTGGAACAGAACCAGATCCATGTTGGTGTAAAAGGCGTATGAGGTCATGTCCTCAGTATTTGGGGGTATATAAATATATTATATAGCTATAAGAAATAGTCCAGCACATAACCCCCTGTAAAACAGCAAATTGTTGTTTTTACTCTGTTTTTTGGGGGATTAAACAAACAAGATATTATATTATATATCAGTGAGCTTTACAGGTGCTAGAAGGTGGATTTTGTTACCTTTGGACAGAGCCAGGCTAGCTGTTCCCCTATGTTTCTAGTCTCTATGCTAAGCTAAGCTAACCGGCTGCTGGCTGTAGCTTCATATTGACAGTACAGATATGAGAGTGGTTAATTAATCTCAACATGTAACTCTGTAAGAAAGTGAATACACTTGTTTCCCAAAATGTCAAATTGTTCCTTTAAATATGCACTTACTGGCTAACAGAGTGAAGCTAAAGCTAACAGGTCCCAGGTAAAAAGTCATCCTCCTCACCATGATCCACGCAGAAGACATGAAAATAAAGAAACAGCATTGTTCTTGTACTGCAGTGTAGTTAGTCCTGCTGTTATAAGTACGATTATGATTTCGTGTTCTTTTGTCCTAACATAACTCTGTTTGGCTGCTTAGCTTAAATACTTGTTTTCAAACAGTGTGTTTCCATTTTAACGTTACAAGAGAAAAGTCTTATTAGATGAAGACTAACCGATGGGTTTTGCTAACATGATGCTATCTCAGCTAACGTTAGCTAGAATTGTTGGAGTGTAAACGTCCTTTAAAGATCTGGATAGAGTGGCTAACGTTAGCTTAAACTCTGCTAGCATTCAGGACCAGCTTCCACACAGTACTGAAGGAGGCTTTTTTATAACGTAACCTGTAACCCCACAAATAATGTAGTAAGTTAATGATATGCTCCTTTGCCTCGGAAGTAACTCGGTAATCACTGTAAGCTAGTTAGCCGTGTATGCTAATGAATGCTTTTTGTTGGAAACAGTTAGCGCGGTGAAGGAGCAGGGGGAACACTGCAGTAATACGGTTTGAATGATGTTTTTACACAGAAATAACAGGAAGTGGAATTAGGACACAAACCCTCTAGCCTATCAATATCATCACAATCTACAGTCCAGATGTTTTAGATGTATATATTTATTGTCATGAAAAAAAAGGTCATTACACAGTTAATTTTAAATAAAACTCAAAATTAAAAAACCCAGTTTCAACTGTTGGATTTCCTACATAAAAACCACACAGAAGCAGAGTCTTTAAACATCAGCTGTCAGAGAACATGTGACCCAAATAAAGACAGTTAGAAAACACTACATTACCCAAAATGCAGCACTTACAGTTGCTATACAAGCCTCTGGCCGTAAGAGGTTCTTCTAAAATTATTCTCTTGAACAGAAAAACTACGATGGCATATTGGAGCCAATAAAGTTTAAATATTTTGAGAATAAAGTCATAATTTGTGAGAAAAAGTTGTAATATTACGAGTAAAAAGTCATATTATGGGAATAAAGTCATTAAGAAAAGGTTGCTTCGAGGACAAAGGGTTGTATGATTACACTGGATATCTTGAAACATTAAGACTTTATTTCTAAATATAATTTTATAAATCTAAATTTGACTTTATTCTCGAAATCTGTTTATTTTTTCCCCAACATCAGCCCTAATACTCCATTAAAAACCAAGAAGTACATGTGACTAAAGAAAAGAGCAGATGATGTTGGTTCTTCTTTCAGGTCCAGTGAGCTTTGGATCCTGTCGGTGTGAAGGTGAACTGCTCCAGTGATTCAACAGAGGAATCAGCTGTGAGACAGCTGTTATTCCAGTGTTGATGGACAGTTTCGCTCTGATTGTTAAGGAAGTCGTCTTTACAGTGCAGAGGTGTGGTGACGGGAAGAAGACTGCAGAAGACAGTTTGAGCAGTTTTTATTTGTCTTCAAAATGAAAAGGCACACAGTTAATCCTAAAGAAAGCCACCACAGGGAATCTGTGGATCAACAGGAGCAGGTTATATAACAATAAAACTATTGCTTAAACGTGGGAAATACTTATTCTCTTCCTTGCTGAGAGTTACATGTTCAGCCAGCAGCCGGTTAGCTTAGCTTAGCATAAAGACTGGAAACAGGGGGAAACAGCTAGCCTCCTCCTAGCTCCTCTAAAGCTCTGATTAACATGTTAGATCTCGTTTGTTTAACCCTTAAGTACTTCACTGAACCAATTATGAAATAATTAAAAAATACCTACAGTGTAATTCATTTATTCCCTCACCTCTTGTCTTTTTCCCTCCGTCTTACATATTTGTCCTGGTAAGTAAGTGATTGATTCTCCAGATGTACTAAATAAATAATAACACTGTAATCTGCGGGTTGTAATCTAAAGCATTATCAATAATCAACACTGATCAGATATTTTCCTTCAGTGCAGCCACATTAAAGTGTGTCTGAACGTCTGAAGACTCTCCACAACGCAGAAGACAGAACAAAACATTTTGATCTAAAACAAGTTACAGGTTTCATCTTTGAATCTACAAGATTTTACATTCAAGTTTTTGTGAGTGAGCGTTGCCGTGGTAACTGCTGCTGCTGCAGAGAGCTCAGAGGGAGTAGAGCTTCAGCTGCTCCTCCATGTCTCCCTCCGTCACCTCCCCCAACGCCTCCTGGTTCTCCCTCAGCAGCAGGAAGATGGCCGCCAGCTGCTCCTGTTGCACCCTGGGAAGTCAGTCACAACACACACACACACACGTGATCTCCTGTGCTCACCTGTGGCCTTCATGAACATGCCGGCAGCGTGTTTATGACGTGTTTGTGTGCGACATGATGTGAGGAGTAACAGACAGCTGCTTCACTTCAGATCCTCCGGATATTTCTGTCCCGAGGTCACATTACAACATATAACAAATATTTCAAGAATATAACATCACAATATTTTAACAAAAAAGTAGTAATACATTTTTTTAAAGACATTTTTGAGAAAAAAAGTTGTAATATTTTGAAAATGAAGTCCTCAATTTTTCAGTTTTAAAACTAGTTAAGAAGGAGACACTGCTTTTATGAAGGGGCTCACAAGCCAAATAGGTTTAGGAATTAATATTTAAATGTGTTGAATAATCTTATCATTTATTTTATTTTGTTTGCAAAGTCTTAACTACAGCAGTCAGACAAATACAGAGCAGTAAAAATAATAATAAAAATAAATAATAAAAAATTCCTTTTACATAAACAGTATTTGAGAAAGCTGTCAAACTGATATATATCACATCTTTATATGTTTTTAATTATTTATTATTACTCTGTTTTTGTTTTTTCTTTTATTTCTATTTTCTATTATCTCATATGTATTGCTCTTTTCTTACATGGTCACTTGGTGGCGCTGTCACGTTTTATTTATATTCTTGTATTGTGCAGTAAAGTTGGAAAAAACAAACAAAACTGGCATTTTAACGTGTGACATAGTGTTGAAATACTGCGTGTTGCGCTGTGAGATGCAAAAACATCTCTTTTAATAATCCAGAATTTACAAAAATGTCAACAACTTCCTGCTGGAACAAACAACAATTAACAACTTCTGTCTGGTTTCACACATTTATTGCATTTTTAACATTTAAACCAAACACAGAAGAACTCCAAACACACGACTGAAAACTGAAGCCTGAGACGTTTAACTTCTGTGGATTCATGTCGACTTTTAGCCTTAAAAGTTGCTGATCTGAGATCAGCAGGAGACATGAGAGACGGAAAGCTGAGAGTTTATTGTTAGGTTACTGTTTTAACTCGCAGACTAGACTAAACTCAGGCTAAACTTCATTTGCATTTAGATCACAGTTTAATTTTAATTAAAAGTCTTTTAACAAAAGTTATCACACGACCTTCTCTCTGTCCTGCAATCACAACAACTACACACTCTGTTTCTGTTAATGCGACTCTTCCTCCCTTCACTTTAAAACTCTTCAACACAAAAAGCAGACCGGTAAAAACGCAGATTCCTGAAGGCACTTTGGTGTAAAGACGTTTGCTATTCACAAGCAGCTCTGACCCCTCCGTCCCAGACAAGGTGAACTGAAATAAAGACGGCAGGAGTTTAACTTCCCACAAACTGCATACTGAGAACCAGTTGATTTGTTCTTCAGCGCTCGTCGTCGTCGCAGGTCAGCTGGAAGAAAATAAAGACGGCTAAAAGAGCTGAGGGGTGTTTGAAGCCTTATGTGGATCATTCAGCCACTCTGACAAAAGAGACAGAGACAAGGATTCAGGTTTTGGGATCAGTGGTCTAATAAATCTAAAATACACATTTTAATTTGTTCAGTAGCACAACTTTAAAGGACCAAACTGCACCAGAATCATTCAGATCATTTATCAATTTACTACAAATCACATACACATTAAATCACAACCACAATTTTACAATTGTATGTTTTAGAAATTTGAATTCTGTGTATGCTCTTGTTGATTGTTTTGTGTCGTTTAATTTATTATCATCACTATAGGTATTTATTTTTTGTTTAAATGTCTGAAAACGAGATGGTGCATCTCCAGGGGTTAATCCTCAAAGAACCTTTTTTTAAATAAATAAAATAAATACATTTTTTCTACTGTTTCAGGCATCTACAGGTTTCCATTCATTTTAATTTAGTATGAAAATCAATCAACAGAAACAATTCAAGTCTGCATTTCTGTCAGTTATATTATCGTTATGAGGAAACACAGCACATCATATAATAATCATATGTTTGAACACAGACTTGATGTTCACTGTGATGTAAGAGTCTAATTGATTTTCATGGTTTACAGAAATGAGTGGAAATCAGTGCATGCCCTAAAGATGAGAAAAAATACATCCAAAAGTCTAAAACGTGTTCAAACATGCAAAATATGTAAGAACATGATTTGTAGTGAAGGAGAAACAACGTGCTGGTTATTAATGTTAGAGTGGATCAATAATTCATGCTGAAGGTTCATTATTATAAAGTCAACTCAGTGTGAAATGATGAGAAAATAAAGGTAAATAACAAAGATACTAACACCTTTTATGTTTTACTAATTTGTTTTGCCAATTGGGTTTTTGTGTGACCTTTAAGTCGTCTAAACCGAATCATAAAAACAAAAAAGACACAGGTTCCCAGTGTGATAATGTGCGTGTGTGTGTGTGTGTGTGTGTGTGTGTGTGTGTGTGTGTGTGTGTGAATCTCATCAGTGCACAGCTGAGTTGACAAACCTCCTAAAAACCAACGGGGTGTTTTCCATTAAAAGGTTCAGATCTGAGTGACAGCACTCACCGTTAGCTGTGGTGTTAGCAGGTAGCATGCAGGGTTAGCAGGTGAGCAGCACAGCTGGACAGAAGCTGACAGATGTGACCCAGACTGCAATAAATAAATTAACTATAAAAGAAGCGAGCGCTCGGTCCTCAGTGACAGTAAACCAGCACCAGAACCCAAGCAGCACCAGATGGAGGCTGAAAGATGTGAAGTAATCAGGGAATCAATAACACATGATCACCTGTAGAGTGTGTGAACTGAGACATCTGTATGATCAGTGGTGGAAAGTAACTAAGTACATTTACTCAATTACTGTACTGTAATACAATTTTGAGGTACTTTTACTTTACTTGAGTATTTTCAACAACACATTGTTAAAGATTAAACTTAAACTAAAACTAATTAAACTAGCTAACCATATATAAAGTAATTAAAACTAGCTAACTGTACATAAAGTAATTAAAACTAGCTAACTGTACATAAAGCAGTTAAAACTAGCTAACCATATATAAAGTAATTAAAACTAGCTAACTGTACATAAAGTAGTTCAAACTAGCTAACCATATATAAAGTAATTAAAACTAGCTAACCGTATATAAAGCAGTTAGAACTAGCTAACCGTATATAAAGTAATTAAAACTACCTAACTGTACATAAAGTAGTTCAAACTAGCTAACTGTATATAAAGCAGTTACAACTAGCTAACTGTATATAAAGCAGTTAAACTAGCTAACTGTATATAAAGCAGTTAAACTAGCTAACTGTATATAAAGTAGTTAAAACTAGCTAACTGTATATAAAGCAGTTACAACTAGCTAACTGTATATAAAGCAGTTAAAACTAGCTAACTGTATATAAAGCAGTTAAACTAGCTAACTGTATATAAAGCAGTTAAAACTAGCTAACTGTCTATAAAGTAACTAAAACTACCTAACTGTACATAAAGTAGTTCAAACTAGCTAACTGTATATAAAGCAGTTACAACTAGCTAACTGTATATAAAGCAGTTACAACTAGCTCACTGTATATAAAGTAACTAAAACTAGCTAACTGTATATAAAGCAGTTAAAACTAGCTAACTGTCTATAAAGTAACTAAAACTAGCTAACTGTATATAAAGCAGTTAAACTAGCTAACTGTATATAAAGCAGTTAAACTAGCTAACTGTCTATAAAGTAACTAAAACTAGCTAACTGTATATAAAGCAGTTAAAACTAGCTAACTGTATATAAAGTAGTTAAAACTAGCTAACTGTATATAAAGTAGTTAAAACTAGCTAACAGTATATAAAGTAGTTAAAACTAGCTAACTGTATAAAGTAGTTAAAACTAGCTAACTGTATATAAAGTAGTTAAACTAGCTAACTGTATATAAAGCAGTTAAACTAGCTAACAGTATATAAAGAAGTTAAACTAGCTCCACCTCGAGCAGCTACAACAGTAAAATGCTGCTCTAACATTGATGCATCAGTATTAACAATCTAATAACATGAAGCTGATAATACTTGTGTACTTTCACTTAAGTAGGATTCTGGATGTAGAACGTTTACTTGTAGTCCTAATAGATATAATATTCCTACATTGTGGTATTGCATACGTAACGGATGAACGGAGTAACGTCTCTGTGACTCTCCTGTTAGGGCAGGACAACTTACACCTACATACTCTTGTAATATACTGAGTCCACTGACTTCACATAATTCCCAGCATAGCTCAGCCCAACTTGTACCTGAGCAGAGATCTAATCAGCCTGAATAACTTGAAACACCTGTGATGAACTTTTAATCATATGACAAGGTGTTTCCAGGTACTCTGATGTTTATGCAGGTGGTGGGGTATGTGCAGGGCCTTTAAAACAATTATTAACTTTAAAAATGATGTTTGGCACAACACCAGGTTGTGTGTTTCCACACGTCAGTATATGTATGTCTAAATCTCAGCTCATATTTTGCAAATGTCATGTTGTGTATTTTTAATGTGAAGTCAACAAAAATAACCCAATTTAATGTTTAACATTTTGCAACTTGTGTTTAATGTTTTGCGCTCTGATAATAATTCAGAAATCACAGTGTACCTGTAATGGCCTTATAATAACTTTTAACACATTGTCACAAAATATAACTGATTGACTGTTAGTTTACTTGTTTGTGTAAATGTGATCCTGAAACCTCACAGAATATATTTTAATCATGTATCAATCATATCAATTTATTGATTTTTTTTTTGCACTTTGCACATATTCTTCATACTGTGAGCAACTGCGCACAGTTCGTTAGTCAATATTTTGCATGTTCCATCCTCTTTGATTTAAACACTGTGCAGCTTTATTCAATTTAAAACTGATATATTTTGCACAAATTTCTATTTTATATTTATGATTCTTTAATTTAGCAGAACTTGTTTTTTTCTTTTCTCTTACTAAGTTTATTGTGACCGTTATGCACCAAAACACCAAGACAATAAACCTGTTTCTGATTCACTCAAAATGTTTCCACGTGTAATGACTGTGTTTGCCCTGCAGAGGGCGCTCACATGCAACAAGAGGGCTTCCTGAACAATAAAGAAGCAGAGAAGTAGCAACTACTACCAGCTA
>VMKM01004574.1:0-15137 GCA_008360985.2 Macquaria ambigua | reverse complement strand
AAAATGACAATGTTGATTAGTGTTCATTGTCCTCTATAAATAAAGAATAAACAAAGTGTGCACACTTATAGATAACTTTTCCCAACAAGATAAATAACTTGTGTGCCCAAGAAAGAAAAAATATCATCTTTTGGACTTATTATCTTTTTCTATTTTCTGCAGTCGTCTTTACTCTTTCTCTCTGCTCCTCTTCATCTTTGTTCTTCTCCTCTCTTCATTCTCTCTTTCCTGGTTTCAGTCTTTAGTTCAAAGTTACTCTTTAGTTGAGTCAAAAAGTTCAGACATGACGATGCAGACTAACCTGATTGTTTGTTTGTTTGTGTGTTGTCGTCTCTCTCTCGGGCAGAGCGGCTGGAGTCCCTGGATGCCGGTCATCGCAGTGATGGTCGCCGTGACGGCAGCCGTCCTCTACCCAAACCTCTCCAAGAGCAGCTCCACCTAGGACACACACACACACACACACACACACACACACACACACACACACACACACAGGGCGCTGTGAGGAGAGCATCACTGCTTTACTTGTATAAAGTCTAATTGTACATAATTGTAGAGGGAATATAAAGGTTGTGGTTTCTACAGAGGATTCAGAAGCTTCTTGGTTTATTTTGTTTTTGTGTGTGTTATTTTGTTTTCTGCGGCGGGGAGTTTTGTTGTTTTGTTTTTATTCTCTGCTCTCTCTCAGCTGTGGTGGGGGCTTTTTGGTTTTCGTCTCTCTGCTGATTTCTGGGTAACAAAGCATTCTCCAGCAGGCCGAGCTTCCACACAAAAAAAAAAAACACCTGCCAGAGGCGACGTTCACGGCCGTCCCGTCGTGCACGAGTGGGATGGAGGCGAACGCAACACTTTCCAGCAGCCTCGGTCCAGTCAGGAGAACATGATCCACGTTCATCACTGAGAACTGGCAGGTCTGCGTTTGCTGGAAGGAGCATCTGCACACCTTTGATCGATTTCATTGGCTATTGGAGTCTGTTAGAAGGCGGTGTTTACCTGTAGAACTGGTTTTAACTGTTTCACCTTCAACGCTGAGGATAGTTCTTCATTATCTTTACTGAGGAAAGACGTACAACGTGCTCGTCTCACCTTTGAACCATCTTCATATTCAGCTTCAGTTGTTCAAACCAGCGCAGTGCATTCACCTGCATCTTCAGCATCTGTCTGTCGCTTTCTTACAATATGAAAACTTTTGGATTTTAGCAGCTGATATTTGGTGCCCTCTAAATCTTTACATTTGGATGTTTTTCTTCCAAAAATATTGTTGTTTTTCCTCTTTTTGTCTTGTCGGGTTAAAAAATTAATTAAAAAAGCACAGTAAAAACTCTAATGGTAACAGTCCTAATGTTTTTTTACCTAATCATTAGGAGCCCACTGCTCATTTTTGCCCCGGGGCCCCCTAGTGGTTCAATCCGGCCGTGTGTGTTAACGACAATGCCACTATACATTAAATCTACGTCACATTAGATTTTCACAAAAAGACAAAAGCTTTCAGCTCCGTATGTCAGTAAAACAAAGTAAAACCGCATTAAAATACTGCGTTGATACTTCAAAATCACCTTCATAGTAACTCTACACCCCGGCTGTTGGAGCACAAATTAAAGTGCCTCAGTTCACCTGGATCAGTGTTGGACCGTGTACCTGGGTCTGCTGGAAAGTGTTCACATAAAGGCGGTTTCAGGAAGTCCTGCTCTGTTCTGTTCTGGTTTTAGTCGGCCATGTTGGATGTCTAACATGGCGTTTTCTCTGTGTTTTTGTTTTGTTGTTTTTTTTTTTTCTTTTCAGGGGAGTTCGGGGGTCGGGGTTGAAAACTTGAAGCCAAATTTATTAAAATAAAAATCAAGATTTATTTTATTTTCTTTTTTTTTGTTGTTTTTGTTTTCATTTTCGGGGCACAGAAAAAGGGGGTCAAAGTGCCTCTGATGCAACTAACACCACAGTTTGTGTACGTGTGTGACCAAACACACACATACGCACACACACATACGCACACACACATACGCGCACACACACACACTTGGTTTATTGTACTGTCAGAGGTCTGTCAGTGTCAAGAGTGTGGAGAGAAGCTGTACATTGGTGATCCGCTATGTCTCACTAGCTTTTTTCCAGAGCTTTCAACTGCTACTCATGGCCTTCTTCAACCAATGGAGTTATCTCAGTTGTCATAGAGTTGCTTCAGAACCAGCGCCATGACAACTGAGATAACTAGACGTAGCTATGGCCGAGAAGCTCATATTTCTTTGAAAGCTCAGATATGTTGGACTTGGTGCTCAATAAGTGTCACCAATCGTATTTAAATTTAGGGAACAACTTCCTCTGGCGCCGTCCTCAGGACACACTGTACATGTTTTGTGCTCCTCTTGTGGTTTAAAGATCTGAGAACAAAGATGTCTCCAGCGCGGCCACAGAGTTGAAGTCTTGCTGAAATACGTGTGTTCTTAAAAACAGGAAGAAGGTTCAGCTTCTCTGCAGACAAACTTTAAACACTTCGGGCCTCTGCTGAAATGTTTTTAGCAGACATTAAATTATTACGAGATGTGTGTGTGTGTGTGTTGGTGAACAGGAGAGTGTGTGTCTGTTCACACTCTGGACTCTTGAGCAGCGTTTGTCATCGTTCGTGTACTCCGTCTTGTCTCCGTGTTTTAAAAAAAAAAAAAAAAGTAAAGTAAAACAACGAACAAATATTCCCGATGTTTAAAGAGAAAAACACTACAGTACAGAGAGAGAATTGTAAAATAAAATGTTATTGAACGATGTGCTACTAGACTTATTTTGTTAAAATTGTTTAGAGATATGAGAGGGAGCTATGTAGAGGATACAGTATGATGATGATGATGATGATGTATTGAATATGCAGAGAAATGTTTGGATTAAAGTTGTAGCAAGCTGACCCACCAAACCAGCTTCCGGCTCATTCATTCATTCATAAACCTTCACAGTAAGAGCTGAACTGAATCTGTAGTAACGGTTACACATCAGGTCCTCAAACGTGGTTTAACTAATCCAGGCTGACATGATGTTATCAAGCTAAATCGATCCTGTTTATTCCTCCAGATACCTTTTGTTTTTCAAAGGCGGTTTGATTTGTTAATACTGGATGAAGTTATCTTGACAAGAAGTACGTTCTTATTTTGAAATCAAGGCAACAAGCAGAGTTGAATCTCAATCAGGTCTCAGTGGTGGGAAGTACATTTACTTAAGTACTATTTTGATACTGGAGTTTTTCTGATTTCTGACTTTATACTTCACTACGTTTCAGAGGTAAATATTTATTTAATACTTTTAGTTACTTTGCAGATTCAGATTAATAATACAAAATATAAAAAAACAAATAAATTATTATGGATAAAGATAAGACTTTATTGATCCTGGGGGGAAATTCCCAAGATACCCTGCAGTATATAAAGTAATTAAAATGCGGCTGCAACATTAAAGCGATTTAACACATTAATGCATCAATAATTACAATCCAATAATATAGTGTATATTATTTTGAAATGGGCCATTCTGCACAATGAGTACTTTTGGTAAAGTATTTTTGATGAGTATTTCTACACTGTGGTATCGATACTTTTGCAGCTGCACAGAATTTAATTCAATTTACTCAACAACTACGTGTGGTTGGAGGTGTCAGGACGGCAAATTTAAGAAATATGAGAATAAAATGAGGTGATTTAAAATAAGTATGCAAGTGTGTTGAGTTACTGTACAAATATGCAACTGTGATTACAGATGGAGTAAAGTTTAATGTGTTAAATCGTACATTGTGTGCAGAGATACTGTGAACGTTTAGAGAATTAGAGCAGTGCAAACAATAGTTTAGATAAGATGTAGAGTGCAAATATTTGTACTGTGCAAGGTTCTTTGGATGAAATGTACATGTGTGCAAAGTACAGGTAAGGGAGGGAAGAGACCTCCTTAAATCTAACGTCAGGTAATTCTTCAGTAATGGAAGAAGATTTCATAAAGAAGAAATTTCAAAAGGAAAGAAACTGGAGACTTTAATGTCCCAGGAGGATCACAAGAAAAATATCTCATCATTTCAAGATTTGAAGTTTGGCGTTGTGAGATGATTAAGAAGAAAAAACAAAGTTCTGCGGCACAAATTTGTTTTAATTTTCTGGACTTTTTCTCCAATCAGATGTCTGAAACATGACCAGGGGCGCTTTGTAAAGTTTAATCTTTAACAATGTCTTGAAAGTTCAGCATTTATTTAAAAAAATATATCTTAATGTGGAAAGTAACTAGTACCTATATCTGTCACATAAATGTAGTGGAGTAAAAAATACAGTGTTTCCCTTTGAAATGTTGTGAAGTAGAAGTACCTCAAAATTGTACTTGAGTAAATGTACTTTGTTACTTTCCACCACTGATTAAAACACAGGGAGGAGTGTGTGTGTGTGTGTGTGTGTGTGTGTGTGTGCTCTGATGTTAGCTGAATGTCTTCACACGACAAACACGCATCAATCATCCAGCAGGAGCATGATGTCATCTTTACGAGACGGTTGCAACATGTAGAAGGAATTAACTGTTGGCACACAGACCTCTGACTGAAAATTAAATACTTCAGGGAGGTTTTTTATTCTCACGTGATTTTCTGATGGTTTAAAAATTAGAAGCTTGTCAGACAGTCGAGGCGAGACTTTTGCTGAAAACATGAACTGTCTTTAAAAGTCAAACATTTGACTTTTTATCTTATAATTTTAGTCTTAAATAGTTAAAATGTTGACATAGTACTTTATAATTTACTTTTTACATCAACATTTTGACTTAGTACCTCAAAATTGTGATTCAAATGTCATTTTTTTTATACTTAATATCGAATAGTTTTGACCTAAAGTCATAATTTTGTCTTGAGTCTTAATCTTAGATGGATAGTTTTTATTTACCATGAGTATTTTTACTTTTATGATTCCTAACCTTTCTTCTTCTTCTACTCCTCCTGTTTTACAAAGTGGATCTCCAATTAATTCCTTTACCCAAATAAAGATGGCAGCTGGATAATAATTGATCTTCATTTTGGTCATATTTTTTGGAGGTCAAAGAAACCATTTTAAAATAGACTTTATCGAACACCAGATGGGATATTTCTTACTGTCAGGATGAAAGAGTCTTATTTCTGACTCTGTTGCTTTAGAGGAACAAACTGGAGCAAACACAGTTTCAGATGCCGACACGTCACCAAACATCAGCTGGAACCAGTTTAAAAAACAACAAGAAAGTCATGTCCGATGTACAAACCACTGATTCTCACTTTCTGAAGGATTATTTTTCCAGTTTAGTAGAATTATATTATTATATTTTAAATATATTATGGTATTATTATGGGTAACGTATCACAGGAGTGTTTATCATGTTGTGTGTGTGTGTTGGGACTTGTCATGGAGGGTTGGATTGTTCTGTCTGAGCAGCAGATTAAAGACTCAAGACAAATATGAAGCTGATCAGATCAAAGTTTATTGATCCGTGTGAGTCTGAAGGTAAAAACAGATACCATAACAGAGCAGATCAATAGTCCAGCCTGACACGAGTTTACCTGTCTGGTTTCTAATTAATCTATGAGAGCAGCGAGACGCATCACTCTGACCCTTTTTCCAGGAAGCAGTGGTGAAAGAAGTACTCAGAGTTTTTACTTAAGTAAAAGTAGCAATACCACAGTGTAGAAATACGCTGTTGCAAGTAAAAGCACAGCATCCAGTTTTTACTTAAGTAAAAGTACAAATGTATTAGTCAAAAGTAAAAGGAGTCATTATGCAGAATGGCCCATTTCAGAATAATATATAGTATATTACTGGAATTATAATTATTGATGCATTATATACTGCTAGATAGCTTAATCCATAACATCATAATTTCTATATTTATATGTTGTATTAATAATCTGAATCTGCAAAGTAACTAGTAACTAAAGGTATCAGATAAATGTAGTAAAAAGTATAATATTTTCCTCCAAAATGAAGTGGAGTAGAAGTATGAAGTAGCATAAAATGGAAATACTCAACTAAAGTATAAGTACCTCAAATTTGTACTTAAGTACAGAACTTGAGTAAATACTAGTACTTAATTACATTCCACCACTGTCCAGAAGGAGGCAGTAATGCTGCGTTAAGGAGGCCAAGTGTTGTTACTTTTAAAAAAGAAGATGAAGAAGTCCGAGCTTTCAAAGCAGCACCTGAACGCAGCAGCAGCCAGTTAGTCTCAGTGAGGTTCAAAGAAACTTCAAACCACATTCAGGCTGCTCCGAGGTAACACGATCACCGGCACACTTTGTCACATTTAACCGCAGTCCGAACAAGAAGCGTTGAAGATAAGTAAGAAGAAGAGCCGTTAAAGATGCCGGCCACAGAGAAGGACCTGGCTGAGGACGCCCCGTGGAAGAAGATCCAGCAGAACACCTTCACCCGCTGGATCAACGAGCACCTGAAGTGCGTCAACAAGCGGATCGGGGACCTGCAGCTGGACCTGGGCGACGGCCTCAGGCTCATCGCCCTGCTGGAGGTCCTCAGCCACAAGCAGATGTACAGAAAGTACCACCAGAGGCCCAACTTCAGGCAAATGAAGCTGGAGAACGTGTCGGTGGCTCTGGAGTTCCTGGACAAGGAGAACATAAAGCTCGTCTCCATAGGTGAGTAACGGCGGTCCATTCATTCGTCTGGAAGCTTCTCTGAGGCTCCAAAACCATCAACTGTTCACCCCAAAATTAGTTTACCTGTTAGTGGAGAGTCTACACATGACGGGGATGATGGCATTACTAATATTACTTGTCCCAGTAGTTTTTTTCCCCCCCCAGTTTTCCCAGTTTATAGCCCCAACACACCGTTGTTTTTGTCGTGGAATGTACGGAATGCCTTTAATAATGTAGTGTTTTAAAGTCTAATTGCTTTACCACATAAATACATATATCTTACATTGTTGTAAAAAATGTCTGTTGAATTAGTTGGACCCACTCTTCAATTCGGCATACATGTACAGGCAACAAATGTTTCTTATACAATCTTAGGGTTTATAAGTTGTTGCTGCCGCCCACCTGGCTGCTTTTAGCTAGTTAGGTGACCGACGGCGCTGGGAATCAAGAGGAAAACCACCTTTAAAAGTTGATATTTAACTAAAGTTGACAGCTATTGAGTGTTTTATGTTATGTCAAAGCAAAGAGTGAGTTAAGACGCTTTTGAAAACCTAGTGTTTCATAATGTAGGCTGTGAACTTTTGCAGGAGACCAAAGTTCAATCTGTACCTTTTGTCCTTTCATTTGCGTGGAAGTTTCCCGGGGTTCCCAGATTTCTTACCAGTATGTTAACCAAAATTAGCCTGCTAACGAAAGGTCCTCGCGTGATAGAAGAAATATTACTTAAATTACACGTTTTAATGAACTTTATTCCCATTTTAGTCAGGTTGGGAGCCAGTTGGCTATGTGTGACAAGAACTCCTCGCCAAACTGCGTTTAAGAATCCTGTAGTTTAATGTCGCCTTGCCTATCCGCGACATTAGAATAATATAATTATTTTGTTATATGTATTATAGTATTTATAGAATTGACAGGAACTCATCTTCAAATCGGTATACACATAACCCACAATTAAACCAATGTTTTATTGAAAATCTCAAATTCTCTAAGTAAACCATGCAAGACTGGAACCAAATCACCTCTAAAATGTTCAGTTTCATTAAATGCGGGTTACTGAGAGAACTTGTCATATCCGTTGCTACAGATTGTGTCCCACAGTAATTACTGATGAAATGCATCATGTTGTGGATGGCAGCATTAAACTGACAGATTTCTGAATGGAGTTTGGCATGTTGTGGGTGTAGAGTCTCCACATGACAACAGCAGTGTGTTTTAATGAGCAGGCTCCTGCAGAGAGAGGACACACCTGTGTTAATGAGCCTGGCTTCATGTGGAGAGGTGAAGTCTCTGGGTTTGGGTCTCGGATGAAAATATTTCTCACACACACACACACACACACACCCCAACCCCAAAATTGACAAAGCATACTGTTGTTACTGTGGTTTGTCAGCTGAATGCAGTGATTGGCCTCAGTTCTTCTTTATATTTCTCTTTTACAGCCTTGCTTGTTGTGTCCCAAACATAATTATCACGCGTTTGATTTTTAATTAAATTTGTTTGGCTTCCACCCAGGCTAAACAATACTTGACAGATAATCATATTGCAGTTATTTTTCATTGTTTTAGATTTGTTTTTAGCAGAGAATTAAATAAACGACTGATATGTTGTTGCTTGTCTTAAACAATTAGATTTACATTAGTCTCAGCAGTCAAGCATTATGTTAAGAAGCTGTTCAAGGCAGATGAACAAAAAGATGTTGAAATGTTTGCGATTCTTAAATTAGTTTTGTGAATAACTCTTATATATATATATATAACTTTTTCTTGTGATGAAAAACGGGATTAAATGTCTATTTTCTCTCCTGCAGCATGTTTTGTTTGTTGTCTTTGCCGGTGTTGAATGTTGCAGACAGGGAGGAGGTTGAAAACTGTGGAAAGAATTAAATCAGCAGTGTTCGTCATTGCTTGTCTGTCACACTGCTGTGAGATTTAAAAGTGCAGTCTGCGGTCAAAGTATTTTACACAAAAACTCTGAAGTTCCTGGTCGGTTGTGATTCTGTGCTGGAGGTCGTCACTTGAGTTCAGCTCTCTCATCCATACAGAGTCACTGTTGTTGTGCCTTTTTTATTTTACTTGTGAACATTTTTCATTCACAGCTTCATTCAGGTGTTCTGGGCCTGATTTGTTGTGCAGAAGACAAATGAAATGAAAGAATAAGATTTTTAAAGTAAATTGGTGCAACAGAGCTCTAATGAAAGTGATGAAAACTGTGTCTTTGCTTCAGGAAACACTTTGGTTGTTGATGTCCGTCCAACTCTACAGTAACACCTCCCTGTGCGTGCACTTTCTTGGGTTTAACTGGAGGTCCGTCAGTCTCTTTGGCTGCTTGTCACGCAGAAAACTTGTTAGGACTTTTATTCTTTTTAGTTGCCTGAACGCAGCGGGATTACAGCAGCGATCTTGCAGGTTCTTCCAACAAAATCTTGGTCACCATCTGTGTCAGACTTCACCATTATCAGTTTTGAGTCATGTCTTTTTGTGTGATGAATGTCTGGTGTGTCATAGTGCTACAGTGGAAATAGAACAAAAGTCCCAGCAGAGACACGTCATCAGTTCAGCAGAAAATAAGCTTTGGTCATAGATGGTGCTTACTATCAGAGATACACACCAACTGTATCTCCATGTACATGGACTGTCGGAGCAGCCAGTTTATTTTGCATCATCTCATGTTGTATTCAGATTTCTTTGTTTGTCTGTCAGAAGTTTGACTTTGGCTGTATTTGGTCTGCAGAGCTCTGAATCTTGCTCTCTTTCCACCAAATTAGCTCTGGTTCTTGAACCGGTTCCGTTCAGGATTCTCGGACCCTTCGTGGTGGACTCGTAAGTGTCCTCTAGAAGTCTAAAGAAGTCCACAGCTGAACTGAGCTCATGAGTTGCAGTCTGTTTCATCGACACTCTCGGACCGCAGCAGAGTGAAATCCAGCCCGCTGTGTTTGAGGTGGACCACGGGTGCTTTTCTAGATCCAGCAGAAGCTTTTAAACTTGATCAGATGAAGTACTGAATTCTCTGCATGAACTCTGGTTCAGGGGAAAAACCCGTCCTGAGACACTGAGACTGGTCATGGTCGGTGTTTGGTGATGGGAGTTTGATTTTCCACATGTAGAAAGGAAATGACTGGGCGGGTGGGACTGCCCGGTTGTTTGGTCTGAAGCTGAGTTCAGTCGACGGCTTTCACACCAGCCTAAATGAACTGAACCAAATGGGCAAACTCACCAGAGATCTACTGAACAAGCTGCGTTTTTATCCACCTGATAGACATTTAGACAAAGTGTTCGTAAACATATATTTTAAATACTATCTGCTCAGTGTCTGGGCCCCTGTTCTCAAGCTGCAGATAGCTCATCAGGGTGTCCCATTTCACGTATCCTTATCATGTCTTACATGATTGCATTTGTATTTTAACTGTTTTGTGAATAAACTGAACTGATAAGTCTGTTTTCTGGAGCCTCGTGTGTCTACTGTGGCCTGAGGCTTGTCTGAAGGGTGTGTCTCATATTAAACACAGGTGATGTTTGCTGGCTTCAGAAGGCTCCTCTTGTGTTTAATACCTGCAGCGGGAATATTTTGCAATCTGTGTGACATCCTGATAAAAGTGCACGTCAGGACGGTTCAGCGCTTGTTGTGGAACATGAGAACAGGACTCTTTATTAACACTTATAAAGGTCCACATAACCCTCAGTGAGTCAGAGTCTGTGGAGCTGGACTCTGGACTCGCTGGACCTGGATCCAGTCTGGTCACACAGGTGACGTTAGTTTGTCAGATGCCTCACTTCCATGACGGGGAGAGTGTAGCAGACAAACGGAGGGAGAGCGAGCGAGCGTGGGAAGGAGGTGTTTGCTGCTGTCAGACGACGTCTCCTTTTCAGTGTGTGTGTTTGTTAATGGTTAGCTAGTGTTGTGGGGCCCCTACAGGGAGGCCCCCTGGCTTTTGTTTGTAAGACAGACAGACAGACAGACAGATTACACACATTTCACTTTAAAGCATTTCATTAAGTTTTTTAATTCAGTGAGCAGTTACATTTTCAGTTCTCTCTTCTGATGTTCCTCGACGCTCTGCTGGGAGTAGAGCTGCAACGACTAGTCGATCAATCGAATAGTCGATTGAAAGAAGATAAATTGCCAACTATTTTGATAATCGATTAATCGTCTGTCATTTTTCCAAGCAAAAATGTCCAAACATTTGCTGGTTCCAGCTTCTTAAATGTGAGGATTTGCTGCTTTTCTGACAGTAAATGAAGAGTCTTTGGGTTTTGGACAAAAGAAGCAATTTGAAGACGTCACTTTGGGCTCTGGGAAATTGTGATGAGCACAGTTTTTTGACATTTGATAGAGTAAACAATTAATCGTGAAAAACAATCGGCATATTGATCGATAAAGAAGATGATCGTTAGTTGCAGCTCTAGCTGGCAGAGTTGAGTGATGTGAAGCTGCAGGTTGTCGTGTGTTTCGTTAACACTGGCTTCACTGCCTCATTGTTGGGGTGCCACAGAGCCAACTGAGTCATGTGTAAATATAATGACATGACATGTATATTTTGTTTATTTTCTTCTGACTTAATAAAAACCAAATATCTAATACAAAATAGTATCGAAGTGCCAACCTTTATTTTGGCACAAACTGGGCTGAGTATTTGAACTGACCACAGAGCACTGTTATTACACCAAATTATATTATATGGGCTTTGCATGAACAAATATGTTAATTTTGTTTGCCAAAAAGTCATTTACATACATAGACATGTTATTAACAGTTATCCAACATATTAACCTGCATAATGATGTTACTTGTGTTTGGTATAACTCCTTTTAGGCCTCTTTATAAACAAACTGTTTATGTGTCTGTATTTGGGATTTGGGAAGGTAGTGCTGCTCCATAAAATATAGCACCAACCACGGATATAGAGCAGATGAAAACGTATTTTATTTGACGTCAAACATGAGGATCAGACAGAACGATAAAGTTTTTAAAGATCTGATCTGAGTCTCTTCATGAATAATCTGAGAGTTTTCATCTGGAGCTGTTAGCTTCTCACGCTGCCGTGTGTGTGTGTGTGTGTGTGTGTGTGTGTGTGTGTGTGTGTGTTGACTCCACCCTGCTTCATATCCACCAGCTGTGGTTTTGTTTCTGATGTAACTGAAGCTGGGGATCGACCTCATCCGTCATGTTCGGCGGTTTCTGTCCTTCCATCATGTGACAGGAGATACTTTTGTTTTCATCAGAAGATGATTTCAGCTTTTAGTTTCACATTTTCGAAATACTTTTCATACTTTCAGTATCGATGACTTTTTGACTTTAACGTCCGTCGGCTTCGGTGTCCTGGAGTCAAAATGCCTTTTTTGTAGAAGAATTCGGATGCTTCCGTTACTACACTTACATGTAGTACACTAAGTACTTACTTGCGTAGTGCATGAATTTCTTCTTCTTCTTCTTCTTCTTCTTATGATGAATTGCAGCCGGGCAGAGCTTTATCGCAAACATTTGACTGATTGTCGCACACCAAAATATCTTTCGGCTTGTTTGCTCACTTGACTTCAATTTTATTAAAAATGAATAAAAATTAACGTGCTTTTACTTGCGGTGTTCACCGTAACGATCGCAACCTCTGCTGCCATTTTCATACGTTGGTGGTTCCTCCCCTTCCGCTACGTAGCCAAGATGGCGACTGTTGAGGGTGAGAAGTGTGCAGCGTTCCACACTCGACTTTCTGACCGTTATGAGTACACCATACCGTACTCATAGTGCACTGCATTTTCCCATAATTGTCAGTGTGAACGCACTTTTACAACTAAAATACAGAAGAACGCAAATTGAGACACGCTTCAGTTTCAGATTTCCGACCTCCTTTTTAACACTTGCAGAAATATTTTGTCACATGCAAGTCGATATTCAACTGAGAAGCTAAAACGAAATCACCGCAGTGGTCCTTAAATGCATCACAGAAGTTTGACTTTTAAGTGGAAAATAAACTTTAAAAAAAAAAAAATTAGCTAAAGTGAAATCATCCATGAACAAACTTCACTTTGTGTGTGTGTGTGTGTGTGTGTGTGTGTGTGTGTGTGTGTGTGTGTGTGTGTGTGTGGAGTTAGCGGTGCACGCCAGCGATTCTTGGAGGAAAACTGAGACTATTGCTCTGAGATTGCAAAACCCTGTGTGTGTTTTACCTGCCTGTTTGGATGTTGGCCAGTGTGTTGAGTGACAGGCGTGTGTGTGTGTGTGTGTGTGTGTGTGTGTGTGTGTGTGTGTGTGTGTTGTTTAAAAAGGGTGTTGGCCATCCGCTTGTGCAGACAGGTGTGTTGCATCATGGCTGAAGTGGAAGAGAGAAGTTCTGAATCAATCGGTCATTTAAATAATTTTTTAATCACTTGTTATTTATTATCATAGCGGGAGCAAGAAGGGGGACCAGTGCCACTCCATATTTCTTTGAAGCTTTATTAATTCATTTAGTTTTTTGGCCCCTTTGGCTGTAAACATTGACGAGTGTTATGGATAATTTTATATTAACCAGCTGCTAAAGAGCCAGCAGACACAGAGCAACGTTATCATCCCATTTGGAGTCGTGTTTGTGTGAACGTGGGAGAAGTTCGCCTTCAAGGTCTTCTGCCAGAAAGCCTTTCTAACACGTGGTTAACGTTGTGAAGCGGTCAGTTTGTTCAGGTTTAGGCACCAAAACTACTTGATTAGCTTTAGTAAAAGATCATGGTTTGGTTTAAAATAATAGCCGGTAGTGTTCGGTGGGTTTACCAGAGCTTGTTTGCTGAACGCTGATGAGCCAAGACTGAAACATTCAGTAAATGTGCTGTAAAACCAAAACTAGGAGCTAAAACAGGCTAACAGAATGATGGTGTTACATGCTGTAAAAGCTGTTGTGAAATCTGTGCCAACAAAGATCGGAAATACCACAAGCTAAGATGATATCACCTTTTATTGGACCATGATGGTTGACAGGGTCCAGTGAAGCATGCAGAGTGCAAGGGCTCCACCACCACCAGCAATTAGACCCATCCGCACCACAACGTTACTGTCGAACCACTGAGCCATCGAACAGCTTTTGTATTTAGTTTTATTTTCTAAATGTAAAGCTGCCTGAGAGTTAATTTACCTGCTGATTGTGTTGCGCTGAAGGTGAGAGGAACCAGGTGAAAACACTGAGAACAGGCCCGACGGGATCTGTAGCTTTCAGTTGTGACCTTAATCAGACTGTGACCTCATTCTCTGTCTCTCACACACACACACACACACACACACACACACACACACACACACACACACACAGTTAATCTGCGATGCCTGCAGGCTGTGTTTTTGTGTTTTTGAAGAGTAACATCAGGTCGCGGTGTGAAGTTAGTTTAGTTTAAAGAAAGAGTTTAAAAAAGAAAGAAAGAAAGTGACTGACGCTTCAGTCTGAGGACAATCATTCATGTATAAACATATCTGTTACATTTTAATATGCAGCAGTGATTCAGCCTACGTCTTCTTCATTAGAAGCTGTTTTTTGTTCTCTGTTGCTCTAAACACTCTCTGCCTGGTTACTTATTCCTGCTGCACAAGAAATGATGCGTTTGGACCTTTTCCAGGCCGCTAACTAACTCAGGCTGTATTCGCACTGACATTAGCACGAAATCGCAGAGTCATCTGACAAAAAAAGTTTATCTCAGTTAACCAACTCTTCATTCAATCAATGTGTATAGAAACTTTCAAACATTTCAAATGCATTGCAAGTGCTTTACAAGCGAGTGACAAAACGTAGGATGTTAAAAATGGATTTAGAGACTAATGCACAGCAAAACAACCAAAAAAGCATAAAAGATAAAACAAGCAATAAAAATTAAATCATGAAATACTACACAAAATAAATATATAATGGTAAACAAAATAAAATAGAATGAAATAAATAATAATGACTCTTAATATTCGCATAAAGGTACTGGATGGAAACGAGCATTAATTCACATTTTCTTTTGCTGATTTTCTTGAAATTCAGTTACATTTTGTTCTACATTTGGATGGAAACCTGTCTGTCTGTCTGTCTGTCTGTCTGTCTCTGTCTGTCTGTCTGTCTGTCTGTCTGTCTGTCTGTCTGTCTGTCTGTCTGTCTGTCTGTCTCTCTCTGTCTCTCTCTGTCTCTCTCTCTCTCTGTGACATATTAACTAACTGAATTGCAGGCTACTCCTGTCTTGGACCAAAAACCACACTGCGCACGCACACACACACACACACACACACACACACACACACACACACACTCCCTCTCTTTCTCTTTCGGCCACTCGGTTGCCATGGTGCTGTGTGTCAACAACAGTCTTTGGCTCATTGAACTCTGACAGCTGATAGATGTTTGGTTTCAGTCTACCAGGATCATGCACTGTGTGTGTGTGTGTGTGTGTGTGTGTGTGTGACATGTAGGTTTCTGTGTTCAGTTTTGTGTCCTGATTTTTTTTAATTTATTGTTTACTCGCCGTTTTGTCATTGAGGTTTTTTTCAGATCTGCCATCTGGGATTTTCTCACAAACCG
>VMKM01004573.1:0-15144 GCA_008360985.2 Macquaria ambigua | reverse complement strand
ACACACACACACACACACACACACACACACACACACACACACACACACACACACACACACACAGTCGTGTTTCCATCACTTCAGAGGACATTACACTGACATTTCCTGGAGACTCACCCTAACCTTAAAATGGATTGATTCACGTTATGGGGACTTGTGTTTCGTCCCCAAAAGGAAGGCGAGTCCCCACAATGTGACTGTGTAAACAGATTTATGTCCTCACAATATGAGTAATACATATCCACACACACACACCAAGAACAGAAAAAACATCTTACACCAAAAAGGTGAATTACTACAAAGAAACAACAGGGACACAGTAATGGCCGCCATCAATTTAACGGAAGAGAAAAACCAACATGTGAACTTTTACAGTGTTGACATCAACAACATCATCTCTCTGTATCCGGCCGGCTGCACCACGCTGCTCGTATTTCAGGAAACAACAGACACAGAGAATCTCCGAACGTCTTGTTCCACACAGAACACAGGTACAGTTAGATATATCTCTAACTTCCAGGTGTCAGGATGGGTCTGAGAAAAGGCACGCACTGTAAAAGTTAACTAAACTAAACAAGATAAAAATCTAAATCAAATAAAATCTCTTCGACATCTGTTGATTCATTCCGTTCACCTTTGCCTCTGTTCATACAGTGATCGTCACTGTAAAAACCCTTTGTTATGTGATTGTTATTATGGGTAACACTTCACTTTTAACATCCACATCACCTCCACCTGCTGCACTCTGGACCTGATGCTACGTGTTTGTTTGATACGTCTTCAGTGCATCTTCTTATTTCACTCCACCTCTTTTCGTTTGTGATTGACGTGTTGAATGCCTCCTCCTGCATCAATAATTCAGCTGCAGTCCGGCCCGAGTTCACCTGGTGAAATGCACTGGTTGCAGGAGTTACAGGAGGGGGCAGGAACCCGTGTGGGAGGGGTCGTAAACATGAACTGTGGGAGCTAGCAGGCTAACAGGCTAACAGCAGCATCCTCAGTGTTTTAAATGATGCACTGTCACTGTTGATCAGCATCTCTCCTCCTCTGCTGCTTGGATTATTTCACCTGCAGTTAAAAAGCAAGAATATAAACTAACAATGTTTCTTGAATGAGGGGTCGGTCCCACCCCCTCTCTCTGATTGGCTGGACATTGGAGAGTGAAGTTATTTTTAGGTCATTTTGTGGCAGAAGGCGATTAGCTCCATTTCTCATAGAAGTGAATAAGAACAACATCCAGTCTGACTGCAGCATTAGACATACAGATTATAATTATATTATGTAAAGCAGGTGAGAGTTGCCTTTATCTGTAACGCGTTACAGTAACACGCACGTTTTCTCATGCTACGTAAACACCATCATGACATCGGCATGTGGGCGGTGCAGCACTAAACATCCCTGAGGAAGATCAGCAGGAGCCGTCCACTCTGCAGGGAACTGGTTCGGCACCAAATAAGTCAAAATGAAGATCCGGAGGCATTTTTGGAATATAAAGTTGTGTTTGTATGTTGTGGAGATAAAATCCACACAGCTGTCTTCATCAGTTAGCACAGTTTTCACATGTCATGCATGCTGCTTCAGCGCCAAAGCACAGGTACCACCAGAAGCTCATTTGGAACACATGTCACATTAGTAACTGCCGAGATTTGCTTGTCTGTTTGCTTTCCCAGAATGCCACCAAACAGGAAGAGCGGGTCAGAGTTATGTTCTAAACCAGATGAGGGTTGTAACTCCCATCAATCAAATTCTCTAACTACGAAGGTGTAATCAGTGTACCTGCCAACCAGGAAGAACACCAATACACCAACTGTACACCTGTAAAATCATCGTGTTTTATACATTATCTGATCACATCCTTGGTATGAAATCAATGTAAAAACAGCTGCCTGACTGAAATATTGTTCACATGAAAACTATCAGTTTAATGCTGTTTGTCAGACGTGTTACAACCAAAGCTCACGCTGTTGCAACTGAGACTCACGTGCTTCAGCTGTAACATCGCACAGCGTCCACTTTCAGTTTAATTCCTCTCGACTGGTTTTCTCTGTTGATAAATCTTGAAGTGGTTTATGACAGCAGACACATGCAGGACGTTCACCTGAAAATATTAAACCTGTTGGTAAAAACATCTCTGAGTGAAAAGTGACTCTCCCTTACTATTTTGAGTGGTAGTAGTTTTTCTCAGGTGTCAAAATAGATATTTTACGATCACTATGTTGACACTTTTTTGTGAACTTAGTGATGTTGTAGAAATCCCACCACTGGACTGCGGGTACGACGAGTCTGTGCTTCAGCTGACTGTGTGATGTGCTGCTGGTCAGCGTGGCCCTGAGGTCTCTACAATACTACATTTGCTGTGGTTTGAGTGTCAGGCACATTCTCCAAAGGTCTGTATTCACCTGTCCTCACAGCGGTGTGTGTGAGACAAACCTCTGGCCCTCACCTCTGAGGAGCGACCATGAGAGCTGCCATGTTGTGTGTGCAAAACTAACCTCGTCAAATGAAAATGCATCCGGCCTTTTCACTGAAGAGAACTCAGTCAAAACTCTTAAAATCCAAGGAATAACACAGAGCCTTTATCTGCGCTGCACCTCTGATGCACCAAGGCCTTGGGAGCCCATTCATGCTTTCATCCAAACTATCGAGCTGAGCCCAAAAACTCACAAACAAAATACTCACCTTGTCCATCATGAATCAAATCTGCAGCAGAGTTAGTGGCCACGTCACACTCAGGTCAGCTGGTTTTTAATAAACACAATACATACAGTACATACATCTAATTCATACAGCTCCTCACTTCCACTTTCATTGTGTAAAGTTTCATAATCGTGATACAAATGTTTTCTCCCCTGAAGAGTTACTTTTTTATTTGCAGACCTCGGTTGAGTGTGTAGTATCCAACCGAGTTGAGTTGAGTTGAGTCTTAACAGCGTGAGTTAAGTTAAATGATCCTTTCTTGATCCTCGTAGGGAAATTCATTCTCTGCATTTAACCCATCCTAAGTGTTAGGAGCAGCGACTGTGCAGCGCCGGGGACCAGCTCCAGTTCTAAGCCAGGGGCACTGACAGGAGAATTAACCTAACATACATGTTTTGATGGCAGCGGAAACCGGAGCACCTGGAGGAAACCCACGCAAACACGGGGAGAACATGCAAACTCCTCACAGACACGCCCTGCCTTTTTATGGATAGTAGTGTCAGTCCAACACTTTGGTCCAGACTGAAATATCTCAACAACTGTAGTAAACCGGTAAACATCCAGGGACTTGACATTGAGAGAGTGAGGACATACAGGTACCTGGGTGTTCACCTAAATAATAAACTGGACTGGACGGATAACACCGACTCTCTTTATAAGAAGGGTCAGTGTCGTCTATACCTGCTGAGGAGGCTAGGATCCTTCAGTGTGAGCAGGTAACTGCTGAGAACTTTTTATGAGACTGGTGGCATCTGTGGTCTCTTATGCAGTGGTGTGTTGGGGAGGGGGGTGTTCTGAGCGGGATAAGAACAGACTCAACAGACAGATTAAAAAGAGCTAGCTCAGTCTGTGGCTGCCCCCTGGACTCCATCAAGGTGGTGGGGGAGAGGAGGGTTCTGGCGAAACTGTCCGCCATCATGGACAACACCTCCCACCCTCTGCATCAGACTGTGGGGGCCTTAAGCAGCTCCTTCAGTGACAGACTCCTACACCCGAAGTGTAAGAAGGAGCGCTTCCGCAGGTCCTTCATTCCCACCGCAATCAGACTGTATAATGTTGCATTACAATCTGCTGTGTCACTGTAACCACCACTCACATCACAGTATGACTGATGACTAATCATGCACTTTAGGGTCTTTGTATTTTTATTTGTTTCTTATCTTTATTGTATTGTGTATATAATGTATCTGCGTCTATTATTTAATTTCTTCTTTCTTTCGTTAATTGTTGTTTTGTCTCTTTTTTGAGCTGCTGTAACAGTGAACTTTCCCCACTGTGGGATCAATAAAGTTTATCTTATCTTACACACATTCATGGATACCTGCAGAACTGATGGCATTCCCATCAGCCTCAGCTGGACTGTGTTCAGTGTGGCTTGTAGATTTAATAAGTGGAAGATTGTCTGCAGCTGCAGCAGGAGGTTTGAAACATCTGGTGAGCCGACTGTATTTAGAAGTCCAGCCACCAACACGTCACCCGAACACAACCTGCACATCTGTGTGTGTTTGTGATGACAGATTCAAGCATCGTCCCTGACTGGACCTGGACCCGTCTGTTTCTCAGGACCCGACAGCTGGGAGTCCTACACAGTACACACACACACACACACACGCACACACAGCTGAGCTTGCTAACAGATAAACAGAAGCTGACATTACCTCCAGCTGTGGAGTCACAAGGGTTAATGAGACAAACAGACTCTTCAGAGTTAAACTTGTGACGGACTCACAGTTTTCAGTTTGCCTCCAGAAAGCTGCTTACCTGACTGACATCCAGCTGACAACTTCAGTAGCTTCACTGAGGGTAACAAATGTTCAGATCAGCCACATGGAGCCAAATTCAACACATGCGATCCGATTATCAATTCTGGATTGATAAGACAATGGATCGATTGTGGGAGACTCTGGCACTGTTTGGGTTAGTGAGACTTTGCTGTGTAGTCCTTGCAGCCCCTGTTAGGGAGAACAACAGCAAGTCCAGCTCTAATGTTGCTCGGATCTGATAACAACATGCAAAGAGGAGTTACAACCACGTTTTGTTCATAAGGACCAGAGCTATTGATATGCTGATTGACAGATTTATTCCAGTGAGTTTTGATATTCTGTTAGATTCCAAACACTGATGTATAATCACTTTTGAGACACAGACTGATAAATCCATCTTTCCACCATCTGAGGTAAGGGAGGCTTTATCCAGCCTTTATGTTACCACCACAGCCCGAGTACAACTTACCAGCTTTGATGCACTTCAGCATCAGCCTGAAGGCGGCGCAGCAGCAGGTTGCTGTTTTTAGGATCACCACAAGCTGAAGTGAAGACGTGTCGCTCAGGAGGCTCGTCTGTACGACAGCCTCTGTATCCGTCTTCATATTGTAAAGTTTCCCTCTGTTCTCCATCGGGCTGGTAGGCCATCACAGCACTGCTCCTTAACCACTCAGCCATCTCTTCTTCATGACTTATTAAACAGGCTGGTCAGTGTTGTTTCCTGTGTTGCTAGTAATAGTAGTGAAAGCCATTTGTCACAAGTTCACCTTCACTGGAGGAAAACCGAAGGAAAAAAAGGATGTCAAGAAATAAATGATTGCTACCTTGATCCCAGCTGGCCACCAATCTTCCCCTGACCCCCTTTTGAAAAGCTGCGGCGGCAAGGACAGCCACTGAAATCCATACATTTCAAATGAAACAGTCATTGTTCCCGAGATTAATACGTCTTGCCGGTAGTAATACAGAAAAGCTTGATGTACCTGTCAAAAGTGGGCAGAAAAATAAACGACAGAGAAAAGAAACACAAATTTGAAAATTATCTTTGAGTTCAGCAAAGTGCACGAGCTGTGTCGAGCTGCCTCTGGGCCTGATCTCTGTCATATTGGAGGAAAATGAATCAGCTCTGCTGTTCACAGAGGACCATGGAGTTTAGCTTTTTACTAGAAGAAATTTCAAACACTATTTTTGTGATAAAGATGCCTCCAGTTCGACGGTGGAAGCAGTGAATATATCATCATATGCCAGCAGTTGTCCAAAATCCTTTTTATTCCAAATATTATAGAAGCCAAGACTGTTGACACCCGACACTCCCCCTCCAGTGTTCAGCCAGCTCCTGATTTCACTGTTGGCTGATCACTGATGCTCCTTCACTCACTATGTCAGTGTTTACATGAAGACACGAAACCGTCTTACCCACCTACACCGTTCCATGGGACCCTTACGGTACATACCACCCCTCTCCAATAATATTCCCACAATATTCTCGGGATTTTACTGAGTTATATACAAACTACTCTGAACATAAACACAGCTGCTGCAACAGCCTGCTGCACACTCTCAGTCTACATATCCAGCAATGAATCTATACTCTGGAATGAAACACACCCCTGTGTTACAGGTGAAGCAAAGCTCCACCCCTCACCTGACTCACCTGAGACAAACCAGGAAACAGTTTGTTCCTGTTCAGTTCTCACTGAGAAAAGACGCACCGACAGACGGTAAGATTTACCTTCTTTACAAAGCTGTGACTTCAGCTGAGGGAGGACAGTTACAGGAGGGAGTACTGAAGTACTCAAGTACTCAAGTACTGAAGTACTCAAGTACTTCAACTGCAGCCTGCTGCTGACTGAAAAACACTCAAAGACTCAAAGTGAAAGTAACTGAGGCAGCTTTCTACAGCAGGGAGGGGAAACACAGCTGACTTCCTGTTTTAACGTGCTGTCTGCTGTGTTTTCAGCTTCACTCAGAGACAAAATGGCTTCCAGATCAGAGGAGGGTTTCTGCTGTCCGGTCTGTCATGAGGTCTTTAGAGATCCTGTTGTTCTGTCATGTAGCCACAGCTTCTGTAAAGACTGTCTGAAGAGCTGGTGGAGAGAGAAACCAACACAGGAGTGTCCAGTTTGTAAGAGAAGATCTTCAAAGAATCGACCACCTTTAAATCTGGTGTTGAAGAACCTGTGTGAGGCCTTCTTACAGGAGAGAGATCAGAGACCTTCAGAGGCTCTCTGCAGTCTGCACTCTGAGAAACTCAAACTCTTCTGTCTGGACCATCAGCAGCCAGTGTGTCACATCTGCAGAGATTCAGAAAAACACAGCAACCACAGATTCAGACCCATCGATGAAGCTGCACGACAACACAAGAAGGAACTTCAGGAAACTCTGGAGCCCTTAAAGGAGAAGTTAAAGGTTTCTGAACAAGTTAAAGTGAAGTTTGATCAAACAGCAGAACACATTAAGGTCCAGGCCCGACACACAGAGAGGCAGATTAAGGAGCAGTTTAAGAAGCTTCACCAGTTTCTAGAAGAGGAAGAGGAGGCCAGGATGGCTGCACTGAGGGAGGAAGAGGAGCAGAAGAGTCAGATGATGAAGGAGAAGATGGAGGCTCTGAGCAGAGAGATAGCAGCTCTTTCAGACACAGTCAGAGCCACAGAGGAGGAGCTGAGAGCTGAAGACGTCTCATTCCTGCACAACTACAAGGCTGCAGTGGAAAGAGTCCAGCAGCGCCCCCTGCTGGAGGATCCACAGCTGCCCTCAGGAGCTCTGATAGACCAGGCCAAACACCTGGGCAACCTGACCTTCAACATCTGGACCAAGATGAAGGACATGGTCTCCTACACTCCTCTGATTCTGGACCCAAACACTGCTGATCCAAACCTCATCCTGTCTGAAGATCTGACCAGTGTGAGACGAGGAGAGAGACAGCAGCTTCCTGATAATCCAGAGAGGATTGATGGTTTCTGGTCTGTCCTGAGCTCTGAGGGCTTTAACTCAGGGACTCACAGCTGGGATGTCCAGGTTGGAGACAGTTCATACTGGTTACTGGGTGTGTTAGCAGAGTCTGTCCAGAGGAAGGGAAACATACTGTCTGGATTCTGGGGAATATGGTTTGATAAAGGTAAATGCTCAGCATGCTCACCACCAGGTTCACTCACTGATCTCCGAGTGCAGAAGAAGCTCCAGAGGATCAGAGTGAATCTGGACTGGAACAGAGGAAAGCTGTCGTTCTCTGATCCTGATACTAACACACACATACACACCTTCACACACACTTTCACTGAGAGGATGTTTCCATACATTGACAGTGTGGAAGAAGTGAAGATCTCAGCAGTGAAGGTCTGTGTGACAGTGGAACAGAGCAGTTAGAGATAAAGAGGAGGATTATATTCATGATGAGGTTTATTTCTTCTAAAGTCTGAGTTGAACCTGTTAAGCTGCACCTGTCCTCCTGCTGTCTCATTATTCCAAAGATATGTTCACTTTGGTTTCACCTGTTGTTTTTTATTGCTTTGATTTTCTTTTTGTTGTTTACTTTGACTTTTTCTTTCTATTATCTTCCTTTTCAGATGTAAAATGATTTCACTTAGTTTCTGATCTTTATGTTTGGTTGGTTCAGCCGTCTCTTTCTTAGCGATGCTGTGTCATTTGAAATAGTTGTTCAGGTTTTATTTGGACTTGTGTGTGTGGAGCCATGAAGACCAGCAGCCACTTTGTGGAAGCTGATGAGGATCCAGATCCAGAACAAAGAATCGGCTGATCAATAACTGCATGTTTGAGCCGCCAATCATTGTTCAGATCCAACAAACTTTAGTTTCAATTCTAGTCCAGACTCTAAAGTTTCCAAACATTCAAATCAGTGTTTAATTACATTTATGAAATGTTGAAATATGTAAAATATGTTTGAAATGATCCAAAATATATGAACAAGTTTCTATTTGATGTAATGAAGCCGAGATGATTCTGTCTGTCAAAGTGTTTCATTCAGTTTCATCAGTTGAATTCTGCTGTTAGTCATTTAGTCAGAGGAGGAGTCGCTCTATTTAAGGTGGACAGCTCAGCTTTAAGGTGGACGTCTCAGTTTGGGTTCAGACTTTCTGTAACGTTGCTGATTTCAGATCAACATGTGAAAAGATCGACAACAGAAGGAAAATAAAACCATCAAAAACTGAAAGTAACATCTCTGAGTTTCATCAGTGTTTAATGGCTGAATGTCTTTAGTTCTGCAGGTGTTTGATCATGAAGTGTTGGACACATTAACATGTTGATCTGATGGTGGCGCTACATGAAAAGTCAGAGGATCAGCAGAGTTATTTCAGTTCATCCTGAGGGGAACATGAACGATGAACCACATTTCATCACGATCCATCCAGTACCAGCTGTAATGAATATCCTTCTTATTGTGTTTCAGTGTGGTAAAAGAATAAAACCTGAAAATCACAGAGGGGGTGTCAGCACTTTATATATGCACTGCATGTGAAAGCAGCTCCTGTATCAGAGGAGTAGTGAGTGTAACATTAAGGACGCTGACATATAAACAGGTTCTCAGACACGGACGTATGCAGTCCGACACTGGACACTACGAGCCGCTGGCCTCTGTTCAGAAAACGCTGAGCTCAGCAGAGTGTGAGGCTGTCAATGATGAACAAAGACAAGAGCAGGAAATAGTTCGGAGGAAATGTGGTTTTCATTAAGCAGCTGTGGCTCGTGTGGCATGCAGGATTACCTTTGCTCGCATTTACAGTTCAGAATGACTTCTCACAGATAACTAGTTGACATTTTTGAGTTTGAGACATTTAACTTAAGGATCCCAGAGTCACGCAGAGGACATGGTGTCTGCTTCAGCCAGGCTGTTGCCAGCCTATGAGTCACAGGCAGGCGTCATCTTTCTGACTTCCTTCCGTCAAAGTACCTGGTGTTGACAGGTGCGCTCAGTAGGTGCGCTAAGCACTGAAATAACTGTCTCACATCTTGATTAACACGCCTATGGTGCCTGCATGAACGTGCAGTACACTTAAGGAAAATATGGTCCCTCTATGTTTAGTACTAATTAGCAAATGTTAGCATGCTAATATGCTAAACTAACATTATACCTGCTAAACATCAGCATGTAAGTACAGTCACGGCTGGAGCTGCAGACGTACGCTGTGTCGTTCACACATGTTTGTGTGTTTGATTCGTTTATACTTTACTACCACAGATTGAGGGTGTTACGTACATGTCTATGAGGAGGTGTTTATCAAACCACAATGGAAAAGAATCATGGAATAAAACAAGAAATAGAGTGACGGCGACGGTGTAAACAAACCACTACATCTGTGGAACAAACCTGAAAGAATTTGGATTTATCAACGTAAATGGACGCGTGCCTTCAGGAGGAATTTAGTTTCCTCTGCTCTGCTGGATGATCACATCCCGACAGGATGTTGGATCAACCAATCAGCTTGCTTGTCGCGTCATTGACAAAGACGTTTACGTGTCTCCACAGAAGCAGAAGTCCAGCTTTAGTCTTTTAATTACAAGTCGAGAAGTTATACTCTCAGCAGTAGTAATGATTCCCAAGTATTAGTGGTAATGTAACGGTGTAGATTAAATCTTCTGTCTTCACTTTGCGTGTCGCTACATCTGTGCATCAAGGTTAACACACTTTCAAAAAGCGTTCAGGAAAGAGGAAGTCTGGAGGATTTTACTGGAAGTAAAGGTGAAAGCAGTTTTGGATGAAACAGAAAAATATTGAATGTTAGTTATAAATCTACAACAAACAAGTGAAATGACAGCAGCACGTTAGCTTCAGCTAGCTTTGTTAGCACGAAACTGATCACACACAAAATGGCTGTATTAAATTAGTACCTACTGATAAAGATCCTAAAAGGCCATTTTGAGAACAGATAAAGCCTGTCAGTATTTTCTTGGTCTCAGATGTGATAAAATGGAGGCTGTAACAACGTCAGTTATAGATCGCCTTATTAATCGCACCGTTACAGCAGCTTAGAGCAAAAAAGACAAAGATAACCGTACAATACTTATCAATACTTATCACAGTTATGTTATGGATCAGATACTTCAAAGACGTTGAGGTCCACTGCAGCTGATAATACTACATGCTAAATACTACAATACCCATGAGCCTCAGCTGCTGTTGCTCAAAGATAGTCAGAGGCGCCATCAGAGTTGTAGTGACTTCAAAACACTCATCATCACAGTGAACAAAACATGTTGCCATGGTTGTACGTAAAATCAGCTTCAGCTCTGTGATTGGCTGTTTGTCAGTGAACTGCACCCTGGGAGTCGTAGTTGACTTCTCTCTTTGAGGTTTTATGTCCACAGGCTTCATGTCGCTTTGTCTTTTATCAAAGAAGCAGATGTTTTCTAACTCAGTTGATTCAACAGAGAGTTTCATGTCCATCAGAGACCTGAAGAGAGACAACTGAGCGTCATGTAACGTCGTCTATGAGGAGACTGAACGCGACAGCAGGATATGTCTCCTCTTACTTCACAACTCTACTGAAGACGTCAAACAAAGAGGTCGAAGAAAGAAATAAGAAAATCCTTCTTTCACATCGAATCTTTAACTGAATCTTAAACACAAGTGAAACAAAGTCCAACTGGTCCTCTTGACTCTTCTGTTGACAAAACATTAAACATGAAAATGCCAATAAAGGTGGAGATGATGAAGAATCCACACAAAAACTAAAACACCGTCACCGAGTCTAACTTCTGCAGCAAACACGCTTCTCCTGTTACAACTAAATAAGAACTAAAAAGATGAAAATGTTGAATTTAAATTGTCTCAGTCTGAACAACAACAGACAAAAGTGAGACAATCATTCATTCTTTTATTTCTACATTTGAATGTTAACATCAAGTGAAACATCATGTCTGAAATGCCTAAATTAGGCTTGAAACTAACAATTATTTTATTTATTGATCAATCTATTTTCTCAATTAATCAATCATTTCTTTTAAAAATGCCCCTCAGATTTCCCAGAGTCGGAGGAGACGTCTTCAGATGTTTTGTCCAACCAACGGTCCAAAACCCAGAGACACACAGTTCACCATCACTTCAGACAGGAGACCAAATGTTTGATGTTTGTTCTGATTTTTATTCAGCAGGTTTGTCTCTCCTCACCTTTGCTTAGAGCAGGTGGAAGCAGGTGGTGTCCTGTGATTGGACTGTTTGAAGGGATTGCAGCCTGCTGATTGGACAGCTGATGACTGCCTTTGATTTAAAGGGACAGCCGTCAGCAACCATCCTCCTTCACTTCCAACAGATGACACCAGCAGTTAGTTCTGTAAGTAGAGTGGCTGTTTAAAGCTAATATATGTAACATTTTACACGTATCAATCACTTTGTGTGAACGGGTTGTAGCGTAACAGAAAGACCTTCCCCCTGCCTATAGCAGCCTGTGGACTGATTTCTAAGTAAAGGACTCGGGACGGATTTTCTGGGAAAATCCAAAGGATGTGACGTTTGTGTTCCCGAGTGCCTCCCCTCTCTTCAGCTCCCATACAGTGTGCAACACTAGCTAACGTTAGCCTAGAACTAAAATATCCACTCAGTATTTTGCTAGCAATAACATGTGAGCAAGCAAGCTAATGTTAGCCAGTTGTAACTTAGCTACGTGTCATGGACATGGCGTTGGTTGCTTGGTAACGTTAGCTAACAAAGTAATTTTCACACGGCGAGCTAGTTAGCATCACGAAGCCAGTGGTCCAAATAAAATACAGGAACATCACAGATGGTAACGTTATTCTGAATAATCACGTCTCGTGTTCGTCACGTCACTGCTTTGGCCGATGCCCAGGATGCAACAGGATGCTGACTGCAGTTCACATAGCGGCCACCAGGTGTCATTAATAACAAGCACTTTCTGAGGACTACACATAGAACCTTTAAGACCTCTTGTGTGTTTACATAGTGAGCGCTGCCACGGAGGTTAGCATTATCACATGATTAATATAGCAAGTTTTGCAAAGTTATGTCATAAATTGAGTTTATTGTCCTAGGCGGGATAATCAGACGTTGAAGCCGATGTGTCTCACAGACCGTTTGTCTTCATTGATTGATTGAAGAGGTGAATCACTCAGAAACAGTGAAATCAGCTCCTGTATGGTTTCTGTGGCTCCATGGTCAAGTTGAAGAAGTTGAACCATCAGGAAGTCAGACGGCAGGCGCCCTCCCTCTCCTCGCCGCTGCCGTCATGTCCATTGAAAACAGTAGAGGTGGCGGCGGCAACCGCTCGCCGCTAGCACGAAGATTCTGCCAAATAGAAAGTTTGCTGTAAATAATTCACTTTAATACTGAGCATTATGTTTAGTAGTAGCAGGTGTCAGACGGCGAGGAGCCCTTTTGTTGAAGCTTTTTCTCCTGTGTCAGGGTGGAGCTTAGATTAGAGGTACGTCACTAATCTCACTGGTTTTTGTTCTGACATACGAGGAGTTACGTGAAGAAAACAAAGACATGCACACTGTAACTTACCATTAACTGCTAAAATGTCCTTGAGCAACACATTTAACCTCCAACTAACCAGGGAAACAGCTCAGTGCCAAACCAGATTAGACATGTTATTAATGACCATCTCTGTTCCCTGGCAACTCGTCCCCCGGGGCCTTTTGCTTTAATGAGAATATATTTTTAGTTAACTTACGTGGTAAAATAAGGGTTAAAAGAATCCCCTTCAATGCAAATCACATCGTGGAGCATAATGCTTGTCAAGGTCAGAATTAGCAAGCTCATGTCACTCACTTCTCCTTCTTATATTGCTAAGAACAAACACAGCTGCTGAATGCACCTCACACCTTTGGTCCATGTTGTTGTTGGTGCTATACTCTGCAGCCAACAAGTCCTTTGTGATGGTTTCCAGTCAAATGAATCTTCACTATTGATTATTGATAATCAATGATCTCTACTAATTTAAGAGCATCTGAGGGTTGACTTTTCCTTTTCCCACTTCATAACAACAGAAATGTTATGTAGGCCGTACAGTTCAATAAAAGTGTGACATTAAGTTCATAATTCATTCAGGCAGAAGAGTTCATGTCCCACAACTCATGAACAGCAACCACAGCGAATGTTCCATCACAGGCTGGAGGGGAGTGACCCAAAACCACCGGCCCGATCCTGTGAAACAGAGGGTCAGTGCAAGATCAGAATCAGAATCAGCATCAGCTTTTTGGCTCCAGTTTCCCGTTGCTCTCGATATACATACACAGAAACAGACAAACATGCAGCTAAAAACAAGGACAACAGTTTAAGCAATGTGAAAATATAATTTGCAGGTACAGTTGGTTCCTGACACTGTGTGACTGATGTTCGTCAGAGTGAAGGCCTGTGGGCAGAAACTGTTCTTGTGTCTGGTTGTTTTGGCGTACAGTGTTCTGTAGCGCCTACCAGAGGGAGGAGTTGGAACAGGTTGTGTCCAGGGTGTGATGGATCTGCAGTGATGGTTCCTGCCTGTTTCCTGACTCTGGAGATGTATAAGTCCTGAATGGAGGGCAGGTTGGCACCAGTGATTCTTTCTGCAGTCCTGACTGTCTGTTGTAGTCTGTTCCTGTCCTGTTTGGTGGCCGATCCAAACCAGACAGTGATGGATGTACAGAGAACAGACTGGATGATAGCAGTGTAGAACTGGACCAGCAGCTCCTGAGGCAGGTTGAACTTCCTGAGCTGGTGCAGGAAGTACATCCTCTGCTGGGCCTTCTTGATGATGGAGTCGATGTTGGACGTCCAGTTTAGGTCCTGAAAGATTGTGGATCCCAGAATCCTGAAGGTTTCCACAGCAGACACAGTGCTGTTCAGTATGGTGATGGGGGGCCGTGTTGGGGGGCTCCTCCTGAAGTCCACTGTCCACTGATAGAGTGGAGAGATAAGATGGACTTTGTGGACTGCTGTTGCCACAACATGCGAGTTAATTGCGAGTTAATTTGGCCAGGCGGATTTTGGTCTGACTGCAGCTTTAAGATGATCAATCACCTGGACTGGACTGTAGCTCGAGTGGTTAAACACTGTGGCTGCACTGCCTCTCTGATTGGTGGATTCTCCCCAATCAAAGATGATTGATACAAGAATTGATATTTGAATTAAAAATGAATGAAAAAATATTATTGATTTCTGACTTGTGTCCATCAATCATTTTAGTCGGTGTAAACCATAAATAACACTGATTTAAACACGTTATACTACCATTATTGTGGCAGTTTTACCACTTCTGCAAAGCTGCTATACGACCTGCTTATATGCAGAAACAACATTCACAGTCTCTTTCCATTTTTATGAAACCTCCTGATTTCCTTCGGTCAGTGTGAGTCAGGATCCCAGTTAATCTTGTTTTTAGGACCCAGTGGATTTCACTTATCCCAGCCAGCC
This sequence comes from Macquaria ambigua, assembly GCA_008360985.2. Classification (NCBI taxonomy): domain Eukaryota; kingdom Metazoa; phylum Chordata; class Actinopteri; order Centrarchiformes; family Percichthyidae; genus Macquaria; species Macquaria ambigua. Next base: position 324 of record VMKM01004573.1, on the reverse strand, counting down.
GCTGCAGTCGCTCGAAAGTCAACTTCCTCTCATGAATGTTTTTAAAAGCTCTACAACAGTGCCATTGATTTCTTCCTTCAGAGAACTCCCACAGCTTAAGTTCTTTTCTGTGTTCTTCTCTAAAGTCACATGTTGACACGACCATCACGACAAAGTGTTTCATTCCAGGTACGAATCTCTGTGTGGATCATTTGCACACGACTTTAGAGAAATAGATTTCATGGTGTATAAAGAGGCTTGAACAAGAAAGACACATACATGAGACAGAGAAAGAGAGAGAGAGAGACAGAGAGAGAGACAGAGAGAGAGAGAGAGAGAGAGAGA
>VMKM01004572.1:0-15148 GCA_008360985.2 Macquaria ambigua | reverse complement strand
GAGAGACAGACAGACAGAGGGAGAGAGAGAGACAGACAGAGAGAGAGACAGAGAGAGAGAGAGAGAGAGAGAGAGACAGAGAGAGAGAGAGAGACAGAGAGAGAGAGAGAGAGAGAGAGAGACAGAGAGAGAGAGAGAGAGAGAGAGAGAGAGAGAGAGAGACAGAGAGAGAGAGAGAGACAGAGAGAGACAGAGAGAGACAGACAGAGAGAGACAGACAGGCTCATAGAGAGCTCATGTTAACTGCTACAGACTGGACTGCATTATACTGAAGGTGTTTTTATTATTTTGTCCACACTGAGCTGTGATCACTGAACTGATTGATTACTCAGATCTGATTCAATCAATCATCTGTCCCCTCTCTCTCTCGTTCTCTATGACTCTTTATCCCATGATGCTCAGCGGCTGACTCACCAGCAGCAGGAAATGACAAAAACACAAAACGAAAAAATGTTTTTTATTATTTAAAAATATTAACATGATATAAAATAACCGAAATGTGAATAAATGAAGTAATGCAGTACATGCACACACACACATATATATATATATATATATATATATATATGTGTTAGCATAGTAGTAGCAGTATTAGCTTTTATTATATAATAACTAGTAGTGAGTCAGAATATGGTTTGTAAAAGAAACTGCAGAAAAGTATTTTACTAACCAAAACAGAAATATAAACCATACCACATTCAAATTTCTGTCACTTTAGTAAAATGTGCTTCCTGGCATCTAGACACGTGTAGTAATCTAACCTTCGATGATTAGTAATTCAAGGTGAGGACACACACTCTTTAATTCGGTGCTCAAGTAATTAATAACGCGTGTCGTTATCACAGTTAAATATCTACATGTATTATCGGTTTGAACTGACAGACGGTAGGGAGAGCTGTACAATCTCTAGGAAACCCCACATTTTACCAAAATACGTGAGGTTAGGAGAACTTCCGGTATGCCGATTTGAAAAGAGGAAGTTGATGATTCTGAAATCATCTCTGGTTTGATTAAAAATGTAAATATGAGCAAAGAATCTCTAAACTGACAGATTTTTCCATTGAGTTCAGTTACAGCCCGACTGTCTGCCACCCACCAGGTTTCTACTGGTTTCTACCATCTTCCCCTGCATGTTGTTTTTCCCGTTTTCTTCTCGAGTCCTCGCACACTTAATATTCACAGACACACCGGTTTTTTTTACCGTTAACAGCCGTTTTAATCTGCTAACGGGCTAACGGACCGCTGCGGGCTGGCAGGCCGCCTGTCCTACTCACGTTTGCGGGCTTCGGCCACCTTCTCGGCCGCTCTCTTCTCGGCCTGCAGCAGCTGCTGGATGCCCTGAGACTGACTCGCCATGTTGGATCAGAATACCTGCGGACGGCGGCGTGGAAACGGAGGAGAAACCGGAGAAATTCACCAAAATGAAGGTCGACGGAGGGTTTGTCTTTTTCCTCTGTGGACCGCAGTCAGCTGATGTCACGTCACGCTGCGGACCGATCACGTGATTTTGTCACGAGGGGGGTGGGGGCGTTTTTCTTCTTTTTTAATAAACTTTATTTATAAACACAGAACTAAGAGTGAACAATATTTAGTCTAAAGTCCATAAACGAGCATGAAATAGCAGAAAGAAAGAAAGCTCAAAGATAAAGAAGCTGCAGGTCCAACCCACAACCTGTATATACACTTTATTTATATATATATATATATATATATATATATATATATATGGTACACAATGTCAATAATACCATTATTTATCAATATATATATATATATATATATATAGCTATATATATATATATACATATAATTTATATTTATATATATATATAAATATATAAACAGCCTGTGGTTCAGCCCCGGTTCTAGGCTGCTTTGATTGGCCCCAGGGATGACATTTGTCTGTAGGTCAACCCGGATGTTAACATTGCCGTGGTTCCAGGGCCGGTGGCCGGGTCGAGTCGAGGAGCAGTACCGTGAGACACCATGGCGCCTCCCTGTGTTGACTGCGGCTCGTGGCGTTGTGAGGTTTTACAACCACAGATCAGTGCAGGCTGACAGAGAGAGAGAGAGTGAACCACTAAAACCTAAATATGTTTTAGAGAGAAACGTGCCGCTACCATGCGGTGCAAAACTTACATTAGCTAACACTAACACACGCAGCTAGCTAACTACGTCTACAAGATTAATTCAAATGATTGAAAATAAATTATCCCAACAACCGCAATTTACAAGTAGCCAAATAAATCTCGATTTTATATCTTATGGATTAACCAAAACCAAAAGCTACCTATCCAGCTTTTACATGGCCACACCAACCAATCAGATATAAGCACATTTAGATCATTTTGACATGGCATGTTTATGATTGGCCAAACCGACAAGGACAAAATAAATCATGTTTATAACTTGATGAAAGGATGAAGGATGTTTCATTCAAGAGAGTGAATTACAGCAGTCAGGTAAAGTCTGAAGTCAGCAAATTACAGTAAGCTGTCTGTCTCTCAATTCAGTTTGCTTTATTGACATGAATGTAGCAACGACAATATTGCCAAAACACTAAACCTCAACACACAACAACTGTGCGCGCTGATGTTGGTGTGTATGTTGATGGTGTGTGTGTGTCTGTGTGTTGTTGATGTAGCAAAGACAATAATGACAAAGCACCAGTTAATATTGACATTAAAAATAAACATAAAAAGGCAATTCATAAAATCAAGAAAATAGCAGAAAACTTATATACACATATGTTTAGTGTGTGTGTGTTGGTGTGTGTGTGTGTTCTCCTCTGATGTGACTGTATCGGTCACAGTTTAAGATGAAGAGCATCTCCGTCTCTACCTCACCTGTCCTGCAGTGACCACAGACTCTGTCCTCTGTTGGTAGCCAGGACTTCTTGTGTCGTCCTCTCTGTGGCTGGAATGTGGTCTCTGAGTCTGGATCTGGTCTGGATCTGTCTCTGCTTTGGATCTCTGACAGTAAAGAGATACTCTGCCAGTCTGTGTTCATAGTTTAGGGTCAGATAGCAGTTCAGTTTGATCGGTCCAGTGTTCCAGATATGCATCTTTTGTTAATTTAATAATGTGGTTTCCTCTGATCAGGGGTTGGAGAGCAGAGCTGGCCTGAGGTTGAACAGTGTTGGCTGTTATTTGATCAGTGAGTCTCAGGACCAGCTGACAGAAGGGACTCTTTTTGGGGTTCAGTTCTTGGGTTTGTAGAGGCTGAAAACTCAGCGTGTCTTGGGGGCTCAGTGTGAGATATGTTCTTTTTTAAATGTTATTGATCAATGGGTAACGACCTCATTCTGCCCTGCATGCATTGGTTGGTGTTTTTCTTTGGACGTTTAATATGGACCTACAGAGTTCTGCATGCAGGGCCTCTATGGGATGCTGGTCCCATCTAGTGTAGTCCTGATGACTCAGTGGACCCCAAACTTCACGACCATAGAGGGCGACTGGTTGGATTACGCTGTTATATATTTTAGTCCAAGTTCTAATTGGTATGTTTATTTTGTAAAATGTTCTTTTAATTGCATAAAATGCTCTACATGCTTTTAGTTTCAGTGCGTTCACTGCCGGACCAAAGCTACCTGAGCCCAGGTGATCATAGTGTAGGCTGTGATCCAGGTGGGTGTTTCCTAATTTGAACTGATATTTGCTTTCCTGAGATCTGGGCTTCTTCTGGAAGATCATGATTTTAGATTTGTTAAAGTTGACTGTCAGGGCCCAGTTCTGACAGTACTCCTCCAGGAGGTCCAGGTGCTGCTGTAGTCCTTGTTGTGTGGATGACAGCAACACCAGGTCATCAACATAGAACAGGAATTTATTTCCTTATTGTTAAGGGTTAGGCCGGGGGTTCCAGACTGCTCCATCAGTACTGCTAGCTCATTAATGTAGATGTTAAATAGAGCTGGAGACGAGCTGTTGCCCTGAAAGACGCCTCTCCCTCGAGTGAAGACATCTGTAGTTTTGACTCCACATTTATTATTGACATACATTGACTTAATTATGTCGTAAAGTTTCCCCCCTACTCCGATTTGGAGAATTTTATTCAATTCAATTTCAATTCAGTTTTATTTATATAGCGCCATATCATAACAAAGTTATCTCAGGGCACTTTTTCGAGTAGAGCAGGTTTAGACCGACTCTTTATATTTACAGAGACCCAGCAGTTCCCACCATGAGCAGCACCAGGAGACAGTGGCAAGGAAAAACTCCCTTTAACAGGTAGAAACCTCGAGCAGAACCAGAACCAGGCTCTAGGTGGGCGGTCATCTGCCTCGACCGGTTGGGTTGAAGGGGGAGGGGGGGAGCGGGAGAGAGAGGGCAGGAGGAAAGAGAACATACAGCAGCACAATACAGTTTCACACAGAGATGTAACGCAATGGTTGTGGTAATGGTATGGATGTTAACACCAACAGAAACAATACTAAGAGCAACATTATAGCAGCTTTTATAATATAGTCCCTCTTGCCAAATATAATCAAAAGCCTTTTTAAAATCAATAAAACATGCAGAAATGTTACCCTTATTTTTTTGGTGTGTGTGATGATTAATTAGAGTGTGTAGAGTGTAAACGTGACTTTGCTCAGGACATTGTGTTCCATAAGGAAGGCCAGCATCCGGGCACTGATAATGCTGCAGAAAACCTTCCCCAGGTTACTGCTCACATACTGTTGGGGTCACATTGATTTCCACTCTTGTGTGTTGGGGAAATCAGCCCCCTGCTCCAGATCTCAGGAAAGCAACCTGACTGAAGGACGAGGTTGAAGAGCTGAAGCAGGACCGTCTCAGCTCAGGGCTGCTGTGTTTCAGCATCTCTGTCCTGATGCCATCAGCTCCACATGCTTTGCCAGGATTCATTTTCTAATTCTGTCATTGTAATTAAGTAATCAAGGGGGTTTTGATTATTTTTGATTGTTGATTCAAGGATTGTCAGTTTTTCTTAAATTTGTTTCTGTTTCTGATTGAGATCATTAGGTGAAATTTGCTCATATAGTTTTTCAAAATGATCTTTCCAAATGTTCCCATATAGTAGAGTCAGGTTGTCTTTTTTGTTGTTTAAGTTCTTCCATCTCTCCCAGAACTGATTCTGATCGATGGACTCCTCAGTTTCTCTGAGTTTCTGATGCTGATGTTGTTTTTTCTTCTGTTTTATGATCTGTTTGTTTTCTCTCAGTGTTTCCACGTTTCTGTTGTTTGACTTGAATTAGTCCTTCATGAAGCTGCAGGATGTTTTAAGCTCTGCTGCTTTCTTTATTAATATCAGCTGATATTTTATTGCTCTGTTTGCTCATTTTTCAATAACTATATATATATATATATATATATATATATATATACATATACATATATGTATTTGTTGTAGCCTCGCTGTTGTTTCATTAGTTCTTCTCTAATTGTTCCTGCTTGCAAAAGAAATAAAAGTCCTGACCGGAAGTCTAACCGGAAGTGGTGTCTGTGCAGCGCTGAATCAGCTGAACCAAACCGGAAGCAAAATAAACGGCAGGGCGCAGGCGCAGCAGCAGCCTGAGTTCGCGCTGCGGAGGGAACAACAAACTTTATTTCACTTTAATGAAACGTTTCTTTTTTTTATTTTGTTTTCCCGGGTAACTGAAGTCAGACAGCTACGTCACAGAACAGGTGAAAAACAGCACGAGACACACCGGAGCGCGAGACCTGCGGCTGTTTGTCCAACGCGGAAGTTCGGTGAGGAGGTTTGAATTTAACTTTAAATGATAACGTTTGGTTAATTTTATCTTCACAGCCGTTTGACCTGCAGGGCCGTTCATCAGTTCAATCAGTAGAAATAATTATACGAAATATTTTGTCTTTGTATATTTTTTTATAAAACAGAGAAAAAAATTAATATTCAGTGTGTTACCTCAAAAACTCAGTTCAATAGAAGAAGAAGAAGAAGAGGAAGAGGAGGAGGAGGAAGAGGAGGTGAAGTTAGTTGTTTAACATTTCAGTTCAGACAAAACAAATGTTAAAACACAACATCTGTAACTCTGTTACTTTATCGATATTTAAAGTATTGATCAGGCTTGAATCTGTAAAATAAAGAGCAGGATGTGTTTGTTGTTTAACCTTCAGCTTCCTGTGGGAGACGTTTCACCTGTGGAGGTAAACGTTTCACTTGTGGAGGTAAATCACAGACAGTATATAAAGATGGCCGACGCGTCTCCACTTCCTCCCATGTACTGTATCCCGGATACTGGAGCTGCCATCTTGTGCTGGTGATGTGATTTGGAGCCAGAGTCTGCACAGTAGTGATCGAGGTCCCGCCCACACACCCACCTGAACCAATCGCAGCACACTTTTATAGCATCTAATAACTAATTAAAACCAAACTGATCAGAAAAACAAACACTTGAACAAACATCAGCGTGATAAGAACTACCTAAAATGACAGAAACCATCTTTGATTTTTCAGTTTGGCCCATGTCCCATCCGCTAACATGGAGGGGGCGGGGCTTATGACTTATACTGCAGCCAGCCACCAGGGGGCGATCCAGTTGTTTTGGCGTCCATCTTTATACACAGTCTGTGCTCGGGCTGTGTCTAACGATTATTTAAATTATTGACTAATAATCGAACCTTCGTTGAGTCTCTGAAACATCAGAAAGCAGCTGACGACGTCTCGTTCTGTTCGACCACAAAGATTCTGGAAGTTTTGCCTAAAAGACTAAAACGATCAATCGATCATCAAAATAGTTGCTGATTAATTTTCTGCAGGTCGACTAATCGATTGATTAAGTATTCGTTGCAGCGCTAGTGGAGATTTCCCATAATGCACCTGGACAGTGTGTTTCATCAGCAGTGCTTATTTCTCTGTTTGTTTTGTTGTCTCAGTGATGAAGAGGAGTCGGGTGCTGGCCGTGCTGGTGGGCGGAGTCTTCTGCGTGGCGGTGATGTCACTGTACCGCATGCTGGAGCTGATGCAGGGGGCGGAGCTTCAGAATAGAGGGGAGACACCTGCTGGACAGGTGGACGACGTGAGTCACTAAATACAATCAGTGGAATTTCAAAATAAAGTGTCATTTTAACACAGAAATCCACAGAGAACATTCAGAGTGAAAGATTTTGTTGTTGGTTTGAAAACAAGTTGAACAATTCGTTTGTTAAATCAATCGAAATCTTCGGCCGCAGGATTTGTCCCGCCTCCAGCAGAAGATTGACAGGTTGGAGCGTCTCCTTAGCGACAACAACCGTCTGGTTGCTATGCTGCGTGACTCTCTGCTCCACCGCAAAGCATCATGGGAAACAGGGGGAGGGACCAATGTGAGCTACGACTCCGCCCACAGCCGAGCTGACACGCTGCCTGGCTGCCGATTGGCCGAAGAGATGAAGGATGGAGTGCAGGTTAGCTTAGCATGCTAACAGCTGGGAGCTCTGTAGTGTATTTTTTAAAGTAATTTTGTGAAAGTACTTTAGTACCGTCTTGAAGTTGTTTAAAGTATTTTTTGTAGTAGTAGTTTTTTTGAAAGTATATTTAGGAACATATAATTTCAGAATACACAGTGTTGAAGTAAATGGTTAATAAATACACATTTGAAGTACTGATGTACTGCAGTACAAGTACTTATATTGTTTAACAGAGTGAATAAATGTTGTTGTGTTCAGCTGCTGGATGTTTACGACCTCCTGCCCTTTGATAATCCTGACGGCGGCGCCTGGAAGCAAGGTTTCGAGATCCGTTACCACGGCAACGAGTGGGATGAGCAGCCGCTGGAACTTTTTCTGGTTCCTCATTCGCACAACGACCCAGGTGAGAAACTCCACCCGAAATATTCCCAACCTGTCAATCCAGTGGATTTAAATAAAGCTTTTCAAATGTGTGTGTGTGTGTGTGTGTGTGTGTGTGTGTGTGTGTGTGTGTGTGTGTGTTTCAGGCTGGTTGAAGACGTTTGACAGTTATTATCAGGATCAGACGAAACACATCCTCAACAACATGCTGATCAAACTGACTGAAGACAGCAGGTACTCTCATCTTCATCTTCATCTTCTTCAGTCTGTCTCTCAGTCCTGTCTGACTTCCTGTGTGAACATGGAGAAAAATATAAAACATCATCACAGTGAAACTAAAAGATTAAAGATACAGAAAGTGAATCTGATGATGTGTTTCTGCTGAAGTCTTTTTTTCTTGCTGCTCAGTGAATCAGATTAAATATTATCAGCACATTAAAGGTGAACTCAGATCAGATCAACGCCTCCTTGCTTCACTGTTTAGCTCTGTGTTTGTGCTGTAAACTGAGTGAACCTGCTGTTATTGATTTGTTGACTCAGAGAGCGCAGGTTTGAATCACAGCATCATATCTTGTGTTCATCAGGAGGAAGATGATCTGGGCAGAAGTCAGTTATTTCTCTAAATGGTGGAACGACATCGACGAGCAGAAGAGAGAGATGGTCAAACGGTAACGCCAGCGTCTACTTCTCTGGTTTCCCAGAAACCATTTATTAAAAACAGGAAAGAAAAACTGAAAAAACACCAAGAGACAAAACATGTTGCCATAAAAACTGATTCGATAAACAAATCAGTTAAAAAAAGTCAATTTCTCATCTTGTCTGAAGATAAACATTTTTTCTTTCTGCCAAAATAAAACGTTTCTAAAGATAATGATGCTGTTTCTTCTTTCTCTTATCTGAAGTTAAAATGTCATTTTGTCAGAGCTTCCTCGTGTTGTGTTCAGCTTTGAACGTCTTTATAGTGTTTCTTTCATTATGTTATAATAATATTCAGTTTTTATTATTTAATTTAACTGCTTTATTTGCTCATGTTCTTTAATATTTACATATTGTCATTTTGAATCATGTGGTTGTGTGTTTCTTGTTTCCTGTTGCTGCTCTGTGATTGGTCAGGCTGGTGAGGGCGGGGCAGTTGGAGCTGGTGACGGGCGGCTGGGTGATGGCTGATGAAGCAAACTCTCATTACTTCGCTCTGCTGGATCAGCTGATCGAGGGACACCAGTGGATCCAGCGACACCTGGGTCCATGTTACCTCCATGACGCTTCACTTCCTGTCACTGTGTTACATCACTTCACGCATCACATCCTGAACTTGGTTTTTGTGTCCAGGTGTGAAGCCGAGCAGCGGTTGGGCGGTGGATCCGTTTGGCCACTCCCCCTCTATGACCTATCTGCTGAAGGGGGCGGGGCTCCGCAACATGGTCATCCAGCGCACTCACTACGCCGTCAAGAAACACTTCGCCCAGCAACAGACGCTCGAGTTTCTATGGCGACAGAGCTGGGGTGGGTGTGGGCCATAGATATAAAACAGTAGATGCAACATTATGTCATAATTCATGGCATAAGCGTCCGCCATCTTACCTGGGTGTTGTTTACAATCGCCACCTATAGACAGCAGCTGTCTGTCGGCTGTGCTGCACCTAACAGCTTTACTAAAGGACCAAAGAGACCAGGGAGGCTGGCATCACTCCACCCGTCAGTACAGAGCAGATGAGAGATTTATTTTTTACATATGGGTCAACTAAAACTACAAAAAGTTAGTAAACTAGGAAACTTTACCGTTAGCCACCAAGTAACGGAGCAGCTGAGCTCTAAGCTGCTGATTGCTAGCTCTCAACAGCATTGATCAGTAAGTTAAACAGACAAGTTATAACCAGCAAACATTGTTTTAATGTTAGCTGCTACATAACGTTTAGTAACGTTAACGTTATTAATATCACCCTAACATTTGACCGCTAAGCAGCTGAGTCCCTGCCAATCAAGTGTAACGTTAAAGTAAACACAACACGTTAACAAAAAGCGCTCGTCTTCACTCGTAATTCCCTTTTAATAAATCACCATCAAATCAACACAACAGTAACGTTACAACAACACGAACACTAACCAACAACACAACCAGCCAACATGTTATTCGAGGCCGAGGAGTCGCGCTTAACGTTACATGTTCACATCTAGCTAACGCAACATTAGTATTACACAGTAGGTGTGTTTCTCTCATGTTTCTGATTGTAAGTGCCTGCCAACAGAGGCCATAATACTGAATCTATTCAGGATTTCTACATAAAAGATATTGCTTAATGTAATATATTAGCCATTCAGAATACCAAAGACAGTTCTTACATATTAAGTTCAGGCAAAATAAAAAAAATAAAATCATTGTCTGCAATATAAGTGCACAATTGTGAGATTATCTTCATGACTGAAAGCATGATTTGTTCTCTTGGAGCTGTAATAATCACATTTCTACCAGAATCTTTGTTTTTTTGGTTCATTCTAGAGGCTCAGTTGTCTTACACTCATTACTTATATATATATTATAATAAAAACAGTGTTGGTTTATTGGTAGAAAAATATAAGGATTATAAAGACAACATGAGCCTCTTTCACAACAGGTTCCAGCAAGTTTAAAACTGGACCCAGGTAAGATGGCTGCCATGTGGTTCCATCCTGGAATAGCAAGTTATTATTATTATATGTCACATCTACTGTTTATATCTATGGTGTGTGCGAGAGACCCTGAGACAGAGAGGAAATTAAAACAGAAATAATTTGAGTAAAGATTTTGTAAAAATTGGTCCAAATGATTAAATTGTAGAAAGATAAGCTGTCCATTAGAAACATCAAGGTTTATTATTGAAATGATTCAGGAGGAATTTAATAATAAAGATTTCAATCAATTGACAAAGTTTGCATAAAATATGTAAAACTTATTTATCTAACTCCGCCCACTTCCTGTGTATCAGACTCCTCCCCCCGCAGTGACATCACATGTCACATGATGCCTTTCTACAGCTACGACGTACCGCACACGTGCGGTCCGAACCCAGCGGTCTGTTGTCAGTTCGATTTCCACCGCTTGCCGGGGGGGCGGGTCTTCTGTCCATGGAGGATTCCACCGCAGCCAATCACAGAGCAGAACGTCCAGGAGCGGTAAGCAGGGGGCGGGGCCAAAGATAACAATCATTAATATGTGTTATTGTAATTATTATTAATATTAATAAAAGTAATTACGACGGTTTCGTTTGTCCTTAAAACAGCTGATTGTTGAATGGAGTTCTGTGACTTTCATTTTGTGGCGTATATTGTTTATACTAACGGCCTTTAGCTAAGAATAAACTTTGTTCAGCAACATGGATAAAACGTATTTCAGCTTTATTTTGGTAGATTAGAGACCAGCTTCCTGTCTGCTTTGACAGTTTTTATTCATGGTGTGTCTGTTCATATAGATGTTGTCATGTCGATGCTCCTCTCCGTCCTCAGAGCCCTCCTCCTGTTGGATCAGTACCGCCAGAAGTCTCGTCTCTTTCGCTCTCCGGTTCTTCTCGTTCCGCTCGGTGACGACTTTCGATTCGTGGAGCCGAGCGAGTGGGACGCTCAGTTCACAAACTACCAGAAACTCTTCGACTACTTTGACCAACACCCAGAGCTCCACATCAAGGTGAGACACCTGGGAGGGGGCGGGGCGTGAGGGAGGAAGAACCACAGTGATAATATGGTGTCTTTCTTTAAGCTGTGACAGCAGTCTGATGTAGAGCGGGGGGGCAGGAAACACAGACTGGAAACTGAATTTTAGGTCATTTTAATTTGGAAAAATGTAGATTTAATGAATCAAACTTCAGACCTCACACCGAGGTTAACAAAGTGACGTCAGTACCTCACTGATGCCGGATCTTTAATTAACCTGAGAGAAAACAGCACAGTGAGGTTACACTGCGAGTAGCCAGCGATCAATACAAACATCATCAGAAACTATATCCAAAGTGAATAATGAAATAAGAAATAAATATATATGATGAACAAATAAAAACGTCATAAAGAAGAAATAAATATTTAAATACATACTGTACATAATAGTGCGTAATGTTGTCTTCATTAGTCTTCAGGTACAGAAACTGTATTTACTGATGGATCCTTAATTCAAAATGTTATCAATATTATATTAATCCAGACCTATAAAAAATATTATCATTCATCAAAAGTGTGAGTTATCAATACCAGCACAAAAATCAATAACTTTTAACTGCGTGTTGCGTTCCTGGCTGCTGTATGTATGTACTTGTATCAGTTGTTCTTCTTCGATTTCAGGCTCGTTTCGGGACTCTCTCTGATTACTTTGAAGCTCTTCATCGGCGTCTGAACGCAGCAGGAACGACTCTGCCGACACTTCGCGGCGACTTCTTCACGTACGCTGACCGGGACGATCATTACTGGAGCGGATACTTCACCTCCAGACCGTTTTACAAACGCCTCGACAGAACGCTGGAGGCCACGCTCAGGTACGCCATCTCATTTATTTATATAACTCAGGTACGTTATGTCATTTATTTATATAACTCAGGTACGTTATGTCATTTATTTATATAACTCAGGTACATTAATTTATTTATTTATATAACTCAGGTACATTAATTTATTTATTTATATAACTCAGGTACGTTATGTCATTTATTTATATAACTCAGGTACATTAATTTATTTATTTATATAACTCAGGTACGTTATCTCATTTATTTATATAACTCAGGTACATTAATTTATTTATTTATATAACTCAGGTACGTTATCTCATTTATTTATATAACTCAGGTACGTTATCTCATTTATTTATAGTACGTTATCTCATTTATTTATATAACTCAGGTACGTTATCTCATTTATTTATATAACTCAGGTACGTTATGTCATTTATTTATATAACTCAGGTACGTTATCTCATTTATTTATATAACTCAGGTACATTAATTTATTTATTTATATAACTCAGGTACATTAATTTATTTATTTATATAACTCAGGTACGTTATGTCATTTATTTATATAACTCAGGTACATTCATTTATTTATTTATATAACTCAGGTACGTCATCTGATTTATTTATATAACTCAGGTACGTTATCTCATTTATTTCTTTAGTGTAGTTTGTTAGTTTTTTTTGGTTTAACAAATTTAAAACTAATATCTTTTAATTTTAATTTTCAATATGTATTTTCATTAGTGTTTTTTGTTCTTTATTATAGTGTATTTATTTTAAATATAATAAAGAAACACATTTTAGTTTTTTTGTTTCACTCAGTTTTTCCTTTTTTTCCCTAAATGTTTTCCATGTTTTCATCTTTTCTGTCTCATTTTTTCATTTCTCTTCATCTTCTCTCTCTGACAGAGCGACAGAAATCCTCTTCAGCCTGACGTTGGCCGAAATGCGTCGTTTCCGTGGCGACGGTCGTCTGGTCGCAGATTTCCCAGCGCGCCAACACTTCCAGCGTCTGACGGCGGGGAGGCGGAGCCTGGCGCTGTTCCAGCACCACGACGCTGTCACCGGCACCGCCCGTGACCCCGTGGTGGTCGACTACGGCACCAGGTGGCTACTTCCTGTTAGCACCCTAGCCTGTTAGCATGTAGGCATAGTCAGAAGTTAAAGGATGAGTTGGTTTTAGTTGTGGAAGGTGAAAAAACACACTTATTGGACATGTTAGCATATTGTAGTTTAAAAGTCGGTAACCAGGTAAAACTTGTTAGCATGTTAGCTTAAGTTGGGCAAAAGAAAATATTTAGAAGAAATAGAAATTCCTATGAAATGTTAGTGGCTGAATGTGTGGACATTAGCATGCAGGGTAACAGGTTTGGAAGAAAAATTAGCAGGTCAAAACTTTGTATTCGCTTGTTAGCATCTTAGCAGGGTGGAGAATACAAAGCTAACAATGCATTAAGGTTGTTCAACCTAAAACAATGTTTTAATGAAGTGGTTACCTTATAAACATTTATATGCCGGCAATTTTTTTGATCATAAATTTGTTTTATTTATATATTTTCAGTTGTGTTCCTTGATTATTTGTTCCCTAAAGTTTTCTTAATTATTTTTTCAGGTTTCAGATTTTTTTAAAAATTTATCCTTCATTACCTTTGCAGATAACAAATCCATGTTAGCATCGTAGCAGCTGGAACACATTAGCATCTTTAGCGTTAGCATGTTTTTTGGAACACATTAGCATCTTTAGCGTTAGCATGTTTTTTGTCTCATTTGTCACTCCATGCTCTCTGTTGAAGGACGACGTCGCCACTGGCAACGGTAACAGGTACCGCCTCGCTTAGTGTGAGCAGTTAGCATCAGTCTCCCATCATACCCATTCATTTAGCATTAGCATCTAACATTAATCTTCCATCATTCCCATTTGATGAGCGTCATTAACAGTGTGTGTTTTACAGTGTGTGTTTTACAGTGTGGTTTTTCATCCATCGTTTATGTTTTACATTTTTTAAAGTGAAGTTCTGAGATTTGTTTTAAATAAAGTTTTGATTATGTGATCAAGTTCTTTAGGCTTTAGTACGTCAGTATTGTGCATAGATGACTTTCATAAATCAATCAGTGTGATCTCACATTTACAGTTTAAATAAACTCAATCAATGAAAATAAAATGAAAAACAAAAAAACATTTTAAAAAGTAACATTTCTGGACTCCAAAATAAAGAAAATCAAATCTCTTTTATAATTAAAAATTACGGAAATATGAAATATTTATTATAGTATAGTATTTATTTTACAGGTTGTTTCACTCGATCCTGGACCTGCGCCAGGTGCTGCAGAGCTCCGCCCACTGGCTGCTCCTATTGGACAAGAGCCAGTACCACCACGACCAATCAAAACCCTTCCTGCAAATGGTGACCTTTGACCCCATGACCTCTTTTACAATTGTCCTATGCAGTATATTTTTGTAATATGTTTATATTTTATGGCACGTACAGTATTCTGTATATGATGGAATATTCAGTGATGTTATAACGAGACTAAACCTGAAGCAGTGACATAATACTAACAGTATGTATATTAACAGTGTTTAACTCAGAGTCACTTCTGTCCATCAACATTAATGTTATAGACGTGTCTGACTTACTGGATCTGAAATATGAAAAGACAAAAAACAACGCAGCATTTAGTTTACCTGTTTTAGTTTACCTGTTGTAGTTTACCTGTTTCAGTTTACCTGTTTGTGTACCTGTTTTAGTTTACTTGTTTCAGTTTAACTGTTTTAGTTTACCTGTTTTAGTTTACTTGTTTCAGTTTAACTGTTTTAGTTTACCTGTTGTAGTTTACCTGTTTCAGTTTACCTGTTGTAGTTTACCTGTTTTAGTTGACCTGTTTCAGTTTACCTGTTGTAGTTTACCTGTTTTAGTTTACCTGTTT
>VMKM01004571.1:0-15148 GCA_008360985.2 Macquaria ambigua | reverse complement strand
CACACACACACACACACACACACACACACACACACACACACACACACACACACACACACACACACACACACACTATAAAGTTGCAGACAGCTCAGCCCAGCCAACAGCTTGGAAGATAAATAACCTACAGCTAGTCTTCTCATCTTATGCTCTCCATGCACACTCACACAGTCAGACACACAGAAGCGCACACGCTGATATCTCAGCCATCACCTGTCAATCTGCTCTGCCTCTCAGCTATAAACACTGACTTTTCCGAGGAGCTGAGGGCCCCATGGAAAGTTTAAAGCTCAGCAGCTTAGAAAGCTACTTTGGGGAAAACACTCCTCGAAAGCAACAGAAAGTGTCCTTCTTACTTTCAATCTCAGACGGACATGCCAGTATTATATTTTTTCTAGGTATCTGCTGTCAGGTGCTGTTCAGTTAAAAACATTATATCTCAAAAGCATCAGCTATACATTCTCATAGGTAGAATGAAAAGTCCTCTAAACCAATTGGGATATCTGGTATAGCCCTTCCTATTTATCTAATTGTGACTTCTTCTTTCTTATCCATTCAAACAAGGTGTCTGATTGTGCTTCTCTGACCTGTGGCGTTCCTCAATGGTCAGTTCTGGGCCCTGTCTTATTCTCTCTTTACATGCTCCCTTTAGGGCACATTCTTGCTTGTCTTGTTTTAAATATTTATTCAAATGCTTTTTTTTTGTAACTTGGAAGAAACAGGTTGTAACCCTGGTTTGAAAAAGTGCTAGGCAAAAAAAGATTTACTTACTTATTTACTTGCTTACTATCACCAATAGTACAGATTACATACAATGCCAACTTTTAAAAAATGACTTGTTTCTTCAATATCTGCACATGGCAACAATGGTATGGTTAAGGTAAGGGAAAGATCGTGGTGCTGTAGGCTGTATTAATTAATGTAGAAGCTATTTGTTCTGTCAGATACCCGTGAGGCGGATGACTAAAAAACATGGCTGAAACACCTCCAGTGTAGACAAATCTTTACATGGCCATCCACCACCCGTCACTGTCTGCTTATACAGGGGCACAAAATCGTCCAATATGAACATACTTCTTGAGGATTCTGGGCTGAAATGTCATTTCACTGTTTCACTCTAGCAGAACAGAAAACAAAGCGCCTGTATCAAGCTTTGTACAAATATCTGAACAGATGAAATGCACTACAAACTACAAGTAAAAATGTCAATCATCACAGACCACCATTGGTGATCTGTGTTGCCTTGTGAAGCCAATGGGTTTTAATGCATTTCAGCTGCAAATGGTCAGAGCTTAGTGTAGAGTGGACTCAGTTCCAGGTTATTATATTCAGGAATCACACTGGTGATTGTTGTTTTGGTGTTGATTTTAGCCATTTAGCTACTGTTTATGATATTTACATGTTTAAATGTGGTGTATAAACTGAAAAGTGGGAATTTTCAGCAATAAAACATACATATTACTGTAAAGTCAAACCTCCTGGCCTGATGATGAATGAACAAAATAATCTTTAGCTGACCCTGCATGACATTTTATCTTAGGTGAGAAAAATGCTGCCTGAAAAGATAATCCAGATTGATATAATCAATTATTAATCACAACTAAACACTCTTTTAAACTACAGAAGGTGTTTCAAGGGAGAATAATTTAAATTAATTGTAGAACGTAATCTATCGTATTTTAGTTTGGGAGACAGAAATTGTGACAGCTGATTCTTCCTGATAAACTACCTGTGTACCAGCAAGCTGCAGCTGCATACATCTTCCTCAGACAACAACATGCCATGGGCTTGCATGAAAGCAAGAGGTTAAATTTGTCACTGACAAAAGTTTATTAAAACTTTTCCTTACCCTGTTTGTCATCCATCACCCGAACAGTTAACAAATGCCTCAGGATACTTTTATTTTTTGTTTCAAAGGAGCAAGAGTCTAATCTCTCTCTCAGACAGGGCATCAGGTTACGCACACACTGACTCCGCTGTGAAAAATCTCCTGTCAAGCAGTCATTCCTACGACCTTGCTCATGCTCGCCTGGATTTGTAAACATGAGCGAACTTCCGCCAAGACAAGAGCCACGACAGCCTCGACTCTGATCTGCAGACTCATCAGGACCCCAGAGGAGACCAACAAATGAGCGCTTAATATCGAAGGAGAGTTTCGAGGCAAGTTGGCACATTTTTCAACTCAGAGATGTCAACACTGGAGGGAAGTGAAAAGAACCTCAATCAATTGTACAGTAAAGTCTCAGGAAACAGCCAGCCTTGCATGTCAGCATAGAGTGCTTGCAACTTTCCCTTACAAACAGTAGTGTCATTTAAACTCTGGAGCCCCGAAACTAATAAAATGTAGTAAAAGTTATCAGACAAATCAAAATACAGCTGACATACATAAATAAATAATGTAAAAAGAAGCATAAAGCTTTATAATTGTCCTTTAACCTCCAATCAATTGGTTTATTTACCATCAAACAGTCCATCAAATTAATGCAAACTTCATTTATTTTACTCTATCACCAACTAATTTTATTTTATTTTTTATTTTTATATGTGTTTAGTTTACCCAGGCAACATTTCCTTTTCCTAACCACATTTTCTTTTTGTCCTTATGCATATACAATGAAATGGGCATGGTCTTGCATATCCAGAAAAGTGATTGGTCCAGGTTTGTGTTAGAGTGTGTGTGTGTGTGTGTGTGTGTCATCAGCAGAGCAATCAACTGATTGGACGTTAAAGAAAAAAGTCTAAAGCCTTATATTTCTTTTTATATTCCATTTTAATTATTTAACTAACAAAACAGAATTACAACAACAGAATTGTCTGATAACCTTTTACTACATTTAGTCAGTTTTAGGGCTCCTTTGTAAACACTATGTCTAATCTCTCAGTGATCGACATGGTCAACTGAAATATAATATTTCTTCAAATGTTTTTTCTTTGTCTTCAAATGGCATAATATATTGTAGGGTCTCCTACTCTTTTACTACTACTCTTTTAAGATATTTACTATGTTCTATTCCTAAAAAGTTCACTTTTGGAGATAGATGTTTTTCACCAGATAGGGATGATAAACTCTGTCAGCATGGTGCTCTCAGCAGGATAAAGCTCCCATAATCAACATTTAAACAAGGCTTCAATGGAAGTCTTTTCTCTTCTCTCTCCCCTCTCTCTCTCTGAATCTGAATCTTGGTTTTTGCTCTTCAGCTGTCTGTTTCTTTGATGTTGGTGCCAGCTAGGACGCGAGTGGGTGCGATGATTCTCGCTGGTAAGATATAGATCCAAAATTCACAATATTCACAAACACACACACACAAACAAACGCAAATACACAACAGACGGTCCCAAGCATGAAATGTATTCACAGAAAAACGAACAGAAAACAGAATTTCCAGCACAACTACTGACAGTCAGTCTAGCTGAAGGATATAAGAAGGGAACATTGAACATGGAAAAAGAGGAGAAAAACAAATGAGTCTGTGTGGCGTGTGCATATCCCTGTGCGTGCGTGTGTGTGTATGTGTTCACACAGGCTTTTTTCCTGAGGAAGCAATGTCTGCAGGAGTAAGCGTGCGTGCGCATGTGAGTCCGCCTCCTGTGTGTGTGTGTGTGTGTGTGTGTGTGTGTGGGAGTAAGCGGTAGGTTTCAATAGAGGCAGCTTGATAACGCTCTCCACTCATCTGTGTTAATAATATCCCACTCTGATGGGCCCTCAATCATCCGAGTACACACACACACACACACACACACACAGAGAGAGGCGGCTGTCATACTGTTGCCTATACTATAGTGCAGTGTAATAAGAACAAAAAGCTCTCACTAAGATTAGAACTGTGGGGGGAAAACTGTTTTCCAGAGAAAGGAACAGCACACTACAGAAGTATGTGGACAACCCAACATTACACCCATATCTGATTGTTGAACATCTTGTTCATGGAGACATGGGCATTCATATGCTGCTATAACAGCCTCCACCCTACTGAAAATTCAAATTCTTACTTACAAACTGGGAAAACCATTTCTAAATGGACCTGGCTTTGTGCACACAGGCACAATCATGCTGAAACACGATACAGTGTCTTTCCTCAAACTGTTGGAAGGACACCATTGTCTAAAATATCATTGTCTGCTTTAGCATTGAGAGTTCCTTTAACTGGCACTGAGGGGCCTAGCCCAAACCAGGAGAAACGGTTCCAGAACAAAACTACAGTATGTGATCAGGGGTGTCCATATACTTTTGCCCATACTGTATATATCTCTCCTTCTCTCTCTCTCTCCAACCCCATCTCCCAATCTCTTCTCATGTGTGTATGCTGTGTTCAAGCAGAGCTTTTTAATTCCCCAAGAGGCATCTACAATCAACATTTATGCTCCAGATCTGAGTGTTTGTATGTGAGTGTGTGGTTGAAGAGGGGAGACGGAGAGCCTGCGCCACTTTTAATTAAAATGAAACCGAGAAGAAGAAGGAAGTGGCTCTTGTCTAATTTAAAGGGAAGCATCATTATTGTCAATCATTAGGATTCTGCCACGTTCTGCCTTGTCCATGATTATCATTAGCGTCCTCGTAACGATTTTTCTGTGTATGTGTAAGTGCGTGTGTGTGGTCTGACTGATGCTCGATGTGCCGTCGAAAATATAATTTCTTGCATGTTTGCATGAATTTAATCTGGAAAATGTTCTCGCGTCACACCATTATCTGCCTCACTCAAAATCACTTCTTATTAAGTTATATAATAGTTATCATACTTGAATCTAATTGTCTGTTACTTGTACTCGTTGTCATCAAAGGCCCATGTCTTTAATGTCACAAAGATATCCGTATTTGGATTAATACCAGAAGTGGGCAGGGCATACACAAACATACACAGTTGTCAGAAATTGTCTAGCTTGCCTCTTACTCTGTGTTAAATTGTTTTCTGCTGCCATTTATACTCGTCGTACTATAAAATATACCATATTACATCATATTTTATTCACGTACCTAAACTAATTGTATAATAAAACATGATTTGTGTTTGAACCCTACCTTCAAGAGAAAAAAAAGGGTTAAAAGTAAGTCAGAATCTAAATAAAAGTTGTGTAATGGTTAATGGTCCAGGTGGAAATGAATAGTGAAAATAGAGCGGGAAAATACATGTAAGAATTGCATTGAGCCATAGTGGACGATTTTCCTAATAATAATGGGATGGATATAAAGGCCAAGATGAAAATAAACTTTATCTGAAGTGTCTATGATATAAAATAAAGAAAGAAATTTTGAATATCTGAAAAGCTCTCTTGGCCATTTTGCACGCCCTTTTGAGATGGTCTCTTGCTTCAGCTAATCAATTATTGCCCAGCATGTGCATGATTTGAGTGTTTCTATTTGACTGATTCTTGACTCTGATGTGATTGATAATTATGATTTATTAAATTAATCTGGATCATCTTTTCAGAGCACATTATCTGTTCATATTCGAATAATGATTTTGTTTGTTTACATCCCTTAGTATTTATGTAAGGAGCTTTTATCTATTTTCTGCACTGGGGTCTTGGTTTCCATTAGTGGATTTAGTCAAAAAGGACAAGAATAACAAGTGGGAACGTTTTTGTTGCCTCTGTTTCACCTAATGTCTATATAGCTATTACGCAGAATTCACTCTATAATTTCTGTTAGCAGTGGGAATGTAAATCCCCATCACCCCATTAAATTACCCCAAGACCATAACGAGGATAAAACTGCACTGGCGTGAAAATAGATTCCATCTGCTGTGCATGACTGCTTTCAGTCTGGGCAATTAAAGCGCATTACAAATACAGATTGTGCAGGAGAGGTCATTTCAGAATATGTCTGAGCACCATTTTTATATTCTGGACATGGTTGCATTCATCTACATATGAAGCATTAAATTTCAGCGTCTCTCAATGATCTCTTGTGTTTGTCCCCTGCATCTCCAAAGAATTTCAAATTACACGGTTTTCCCTCGGGGCATCACATCCCCAGCAGGCCACCTGCACAGATAATAGCCAGAGGATGTTCTCTCACAATTATGGGTATGACGGTGATATGATGGATAAAAGCTGCAGCTGAGCATCATCAACAACACTCAAGTACCCATAATTATAGGAAAGAGCCTCCTCAAGGCTGTTATAGCATTTATATGACAGTTACCAAGAGTACAGGCAGAGTAAAAGGCTCCCTTTGGTCCGCTGGTTGTCCCAGCAGTTGTCATAGCAACCAGTATAATACAGTGGGCTCTCCTTTAGCGACCAATAAATTACAGCAATCTCTGTTTTCTGAAAAATGTCTCTGACCAATCAGATCTCTTAGATGGAACTATCTCTGCATGATACCTTGCCTCTACAAACTCATGACTTTAGACCAGCGTCCTCTGCAATCAGATAGGTGGAGCGAGTCATCCTGTAATACGACGGTAGTTTGGGTTTTTAATGGAGCGTTTTAGTTGCACACGATAATCTAAATGTTGTTCCAGAAGCTTTTCTACTCTGACAAGAATAATAGTTTAGAGTAAAGCCCCAAGAGACACCCACAAGAACTCAAGATGAACCCCAAACCTGTTTGGCCAATTGCCACTGCAGAGTGGAGCTTCAATCTCGCTCAGCTTACAGGGAAAAACAGGGTCAGCAGCAGCCTTTATTTCTGTCAGGCTGGAAAACAGTGGTACGGTGGACTACAGGGAGTTCTTCGACTAAAGCTAGAAAATACAAAACTAGAAAGTAGTCCATTTTTTCTTCCAGTTATTCATCCGAGGGACTAGTCCGTCACAAGCCAGGCGTACTGCTGAGACGCAGAAAAGCTCAACCTGAGACTCCCTGAGGACACATAAGCGGGTGCTGTGGTCACAAAATAATTTCTATTAAGTGAACAGGATGTAATACAGCACTTTCCTCTGTTGGCCAATGTTCCTTTGATGTTACCTGGCATGTCATTTAGCATGTCCAGCATTTTTCTCTCACTCTCAAGTGCAACATTAGCTGACTGTTATAAGCTGATCTGATTTTTGGTACCAGTAAAGCAAGCAAAAACATACAGCTAATTACAAATAGGTTACACACTCTGTATAACATAGAGGTGACTAGCACAAGAAACTCTTAGAAACTGTAAACTGTGCTCATTCTAGTTCACTAAACCCTTCTTCAATATGTTCAGCTTTGTGCATCACAGCACCGGAAATGAACCCACACTTGGGTGGCTCTTAATTAAGGAGACGTTCTCGGGCTCAACCATGGATATATTGGGAGAACTGGAGAACAAGATGGCGCCGCATTTGTTCCAGTGAGAGCTACCTGTACTCAGCGGGCACAAATGCCAAAAAAAAAAGTTGCTCAGGCCTTCAACAAAGTTACTCCCCGCACACGTGAATGACATGAAAATTATTTACAGATGCAGCTCTTTGTACTCAACACACAACCACTCTCCATCTCCATCCTCCAGAGCTCCGGACTACAACACCCATAGACTAATTTGTATTTACCTTTCTTTTGTGTGTCGTATGCTATTGTGTATTCTCCATTTATGTTTAAGCATGTACACTCCTCTTAACGATTCACGATTCTACCTCAATAAATCCTGCATAGTTGCACTACTGGACTCTTCTTCTGCACATACAGTATGTATTTGCACAGCCTCCTACATGCTGCTCAAGTCACGACATGTATATGGTCAAAGTATTGTAATATACATATATATATATATATATATATGTATGTATATAATGTGTATAACTCTTGAATGTCATTGACTTCATTTTCTTATTTTGCTGTGTGTTATCTGTTTCCTACCTCTTCACTTGTTTCTTGTGCTGCTGTAAAATGTGAATTTCCCCTCCGGGGATCAATTCTTTCTTATCTTTGAGGCTTTTTTTATTTTTATTGAACCCAATGCCTCAAATAGTGATACTACAAAGAGTAACGTCAGTGTTTGTGTTGTTTAGAAAAAATGTATTCATCATTTCACGCTTCTTCTGTGATTACTGTGTTGAGAAACAGTCTTTTTGGGTGTCATGTGACCTGCAATTCAGACTGCGGGCACTACGCCCACATTGCCTCGCAGCCCAGCGCTGCTCTTGGACGGAGTGGGCTCAACATGAGGCTGGGTAAGCAGTTGCTTAATCTTCATTATGTGTGTTAGAGCTTCAGGTTGACCCAAACTTCAATAAGCTCTTAGCCAAAATAATTCACTGACACAAAAAAAAGAAAAAGAAATGTAAAACATGTCTTTGTGTAAACTTTGTGTAGTGCTATCCTGTACTCCATGCAAAGTACTATTACAGAAACTATTACATGTGAACCATAGTCACTGCCAACACGTAAATACAACACTTAAAATGTATTATTTGCTGTCGTCATGTCAGTAAAAGAGCTGTCCCTGAGTCTGACAGTGCTTTGCATGTTGCTATGCACTGCTATTGTTCAGTATGAGCTCTAATTTATTCACTGAAGGGTTTGTGTCTCCATCTATTCATTTTAATGACTGACAGCCAAGAAAGGCTGCTAATGCCTGCTGGAGAGTGCTCGGATTATTTGATACAACCGAGGCCCACAGCTGCCAACAACAGCGTTTGTTTCACTCTCCTGGTCAAAACACAAAATAAAACCTTCAAGCACCAGTTTGATGGTTTTTGTAACCCTAATGACTTTCCTGAGGTGCAGTCCTACAGAAAATGCCAGTGATGAGCTTGTTACTGCATTACTGTTTGTGTGTGTTTTTGCGCGCGCACGCTTTGCTCTTACCTTGCGGCCGTCGCTCGCGTGGCAGTTGACGTTGAGCGGAGTAAGCAAGGCCATTAGCTTCTCCTCGTTTCCACTCCTGCAAAATGTACACACACAAACACACACGCACACACACACCCGTTAGGTAGAAAACATCCAACACTCATAGAGGATTAGCACTGTTCCTCAGCAGGAGAGTGTGGGGGAGAAAATGAGGGCGAATGAGATAAGAAGCTTGAGACTGAGGGGAAAAGGCTGAGAAATTTCATCTGCAGAAACAGACGGGGATGGATCGAGGGGTGTGTGTGTATATGTGTGTGTGTGTGTGTGTGTGTGTGTGTGTGTGTGTGAGTGTGTGTGCTTTCTTGTTAACCTGACTGCAACAAGCTAAACAAAATCTGTTAGAGAAGACCGTTTAGCCTAGCTACAGAGGAGTTAAGATTTTGTTTACGTTGTGTTTCCTGGCTCTTAGGCTCACTGCCCTGGCACTGGGTGACCACCAGGAAAGTTTTGCCAAGGCAGCGGCCAATCCAACCATCATCCCCGTGACAGCCGTAAAGGAAGAAGCTGTCAGATGGAAAGAAAAGGACTATTCTTCTATTCTTCCATGTTTCCCTCCTCTCCCTCTCTCCTTTTACTTTTGTTTTTTTGGACGGGCCTCTCCTTCCTTCTCGTTGTTTCTGTATCTTTCGCCCTCTGTCCAAAAACATGGCTGTGACATTCTCCAATTCCCATTATCTGCCCTTCTTTGCTCTCCTACTCTTTTCCCCTCTAACTCTCTTTTCATCCAAGCTGTCCACGTTTACCCTCCCCTCTCCACCCTTAGTCTCTTCTTCTCCACCTTTACCTCCACTGCTCAGCATCTTCCTGTTAGTTCTCTCATTCTTTGTCTCTCTTTCTTTTGCTCAACTGCCCACCTCCTGCTGCTGGTACCCTAACATGAGAGAGCCTTCATTTCGATGCAAACAACATCTTGAGGATTTAACAGGGACGAAGGACATGCCGTTGTATGTGTGTGTGTGTGTGTGTGTGTGTGTGTGTGTGTGTGTGTGGGTGGGTGGGTGTGTCCTTGTCTTTTGAATAGATGTATGGACAGCCCTACTTAGCATCTAGTAAATTAACAATGAAATGAATCAAGTAAAAAGACAGAACCAAAACATTTAAGGGACAGCTCAGCATTTTGGGGAATATATTTCTTGACGAGAATAAAAAGGAAGCCCCGCCCACCAGCTGACTGCTACCTTTGGACAGAGCCAGGCTACCTGTTTCCTCCTGTTTCCAGTCTTTATGCTAAGCTAAGCTAACCATGTGCAGGCCCCAGCTTCATATTTAACGGACAGATGTGACAGTGGTATCAATCTTCTCATCTAACTGTCGGAAAGAAAGCAAATAAGCGTATTTCACAAAATCTCGAACTGTTCCTCTAAGTTGGTCCAATGCACCCGCTCCAGGATAACTATCTTGTTAAGATCAACATGTTCACAAATCCAGAGTGAAGAGTCACATATCATATCTTGATTCTGCCATTCTCCGTCTCAATGAAGCTTTTCAAAGGTGCAATCAGTAACAGTTTACCATCTTTTTGTTGTGAGTGTTCTAAAGGCTCACACAAATGATCTACAGTGGCCCACAAGGGACAATGCTCACAACCATCTGAATATTTATACATTGTTACACTTGAAGAGAAATGAAAATGCACCTCTGAGAATCTCTGTGACTGGATGTCTAGACTTCCATCTTATCTCAAAGCCTTCCAAATCACTTAAGCTACATGTTAATGGTATGACGTTACCAAAGATAAACAATAGCCTTCTAGGTAATTAACATTTATATTTGGATTGGTTAAAGCTGCTCTAATCAATACTTTTATATTATCAATGGATCAAATAACCAGGTGTATTATGAAAGGTGTCGCTCATAGTATAAACCCATAGAAAATGATCACCTGACTCTGCCCTTCCCCTCAGCTCTAGGGAGCATTTTAACATATTTCAGCTCATTGTCTTCTTTTTATGGCCCAAACCTTTTTACTCAGCAGATGTAGCAGGAAGCTGTTGTCAGCGAAAAAGCTCTGATGAAACCACTGTGTGCTACCCAGTGATGGAAAGTAACTAAGTACATTTAATCAAGTACTGTACTATCCAGTATTAGTATTTCCATTTTCTGCTACTTTCTACTTCTACTCCACGACATTTATTTAATAATTTTACTTACTAGTTATTTTACAGATTCAGATGAAATAATACAAAACATAATAAACAAATACATTCTGATGTATTATCATAGGTTAAGATAATTTAAGACTTTATTGAGTTACCCAGCAGTATACAAAGTAATTAAAATCAGCTTCACCTTTACCAGCTGCAACATTAAGGTGACACATATTAATGCATCAATAATAAGAATCCAATAAATTATTCTGAAATTGGCCTTTCTGTATAATGAGTACTTTTACTTTTAGAACTTTAAGTATATTGTGATGCTAATACTTTTGTACTTTTACTTAAGTAAGTTTTAAATGCAGCACTTTTATTTGTAACAGAGTATTTCTAAATTGTGGTAATGCTACTTTCACTTTAAGTAAAAGATCTGAATACATCATCCAACACTGGCACTACCTGCCCAGCACCAAACGGCAGAGAGACAAAGTTAGCAGTGGAGCATTTAGCAGCC
Organism: Macquaria ambigua; assembly: GCA_008360985.2. Lineage (NCBI taxonomy): Eukaryota > Metazoa > Chordata > Actinopteri > Centrarchiformes > Percichthyidae > Macquaria > Macquaria ambigua. The sequence continues at coordinate 3,772 of VMKM01004571.1, read as the reverse complement.
AAGGAGTTGGTGGAGAGCAAACCAAAGCAAAAAGGGGATCAATATTGGACTTACATTCATCAGGTGAACAGAAACACGACTCCAAATGAGCGCTAATGTTGCTCTGTGTCTGCTGGATGTGTAAATAAGCAACTGTTTGCTATCATGTTAGTCATATCAACTGATAATAAGTGAGTGTTGTGTTTATAAAATGCTGCGCTGCCCCCTAGTGGCCAAAAAAAAAAGAAAATAATCAAATAATGCAGGTTTAAACATTAAATAAATAGCCTCACTTCTGTGTTTATCTATAGGAACTCTATTTAATGGAACATTTAAAATACATTTTAATGATCGGGAAGCTTTCCAATATTTACAGCTAATAAATCACAAGAGAAGACCCAGATCAGCAAAGAGTTTTGCTCTCATGAACATTAACGATCTGGTTTTTCAGTCAATGCATCGAGTCATTACTTTCACACTAGAACCATTTTATTATTATGCTATACCACTGTGCAAGGATGCTATCTGGGCCACGTATAAAAAGGCAAAAAATAAGGCAGAAAAACAACAATATCCCATAAGCCATGTGTGGGAGTTATCTGCCCAAACACAACACTAAAAAAAGACAAAGAAACTCTTCTGCAAAATGACATTGGTGATGAGCCAGTCAGTGGCTCAGCTGCGATACAGGCACACTGAGTTCACAGTTCACACTTAAACAGCCTACTGACCCCATAATACACTGGGGTACAGCTATGCTAGGCCAGCTGCTTCCTTGTGTGTGTGTGTGTGTGTGTGTGTGTGTGTGTGTGCCTGGGAGAGAGACAGAGAGAGAAAGAGGGGTAGAGAGAGAGAAGGAGGGAGGCTGTTGAGGCATTGAGCGCTCAGCCACCCACACACAATCCCAAACGAAAGCTATGCCATTTCCACATGCGAGAGACGAAAACACACACACACACACAGTCCACATGCACTGCCTGCAACCATAACATGCCTCCAAAATGCACAAGTGTCCCTGGCCCACATGTACCGAGCTCTCTGGATCTCAAACACCTGTCTAGTGTAAGAGCTGAGTGTGTGTGTGTGTGTGTGTGGTTGGGATGGAGGAGAAAGGGGAGGGAAAGAAAGAACAAGTGATAAACAGTTTGACAGACAGGGAGAGAGCGGCAAAATGACTGGAAGCAAGAAAGCAACAGAAGGAGAGAGGAGGATGAGAAACAAGGATCGGAAACAGAAAACATAAGTGGATCAGAGAGGAGAGGAAGGAGAGGTAGCAAAGAAGAGAGAAGAGGGAAGAAGGGCAAACATGGAAACATGAATAAAAGAGAAGGGGGGTAAGAAGAAAGGGAGAAATGATTAAAAAAAAAAATAAGAGGAAGAGGAAATTGGAAGAAACAGTGAAACAGGAGGAGAGTAGTGGACACAAGGGGATATGTAAAGAGAGGAAACAACCGGGGAGGGAAAAGGAAAGGAAACAGAAACAGGAGAGGAGCAGAGAAGAAAGTAAGCATGGAAACAAGAGATGAGAGGGAGCCTCAAAACGGAACTGGTGAACAAGGAGAAGAAAAACAACATGAAAGGATGTCACAAAGTAGGAAAAACGCAAAATACAGCGAGAAAATAGGAGAGAAAAAACCCCCAAATGAAAACAAAGAGCATGCAGAGTCTGGTACTCACCTCGCCGCCTCCAGCAGCTCATCCTTCTTGTATTCACCTAGATGGTTACAGAAGATCATGGTGTCAGACAACTGGCCGCCAACACACACTGACCACACACAGACACACATGATCAAGCAGAGAGAACAACCACACACACATGTAAAGACACACACACACACAGAGGAAGGATCTATCTATTGGGGGAAGACACCATCTCTCTTTCTATCTCTCCTCCCCCCCTCCTCCTCTCGTTCTCTGCCATACTCGCTCAGTGCGCACCCCTCTGGCTCCGGTTGCCGTGACGATGCGTTGCCGGCAGCGACCACAGCACGTTCATTGTTTGGGCGACGAGCGGCACGCTGACACGCACTCTGCCTCTATCTGTCCGTGTGTCCGTCCATCCCTCCCTCCTTTGCCGCGTTTGGCTCCCGTCTCTCGGCCGCCACTCATATTGCTAACCATCTTTCCTCATTCTCCATCATCTCTCTCTCTCTCTCTCTCTCTCTCTCTCTCTTTCTGTCTCTCTCTCTCCGTCTCCCTGCTTTTCCCCCCTGTGGGCTCAGGAGGCGCAGTTACCATCAAAAAACACAACAGAAATAAACAAACCCCTCCCCCTACCTCCCTCACCCTCTCTCCAGCTCTCTCTCCCTCTCTTAGCCCTGCCCCCCTGTTACTACAGTCACAACACACACACACACACACACACACCTTCCCATATGTGTCTTTTCTGCCCGGGAAACAGGCAAGGGTGGGGGAGACAAAGCTCTTCTCAGACATTGAATCGGTAACATTGCTGGAATCATCTGTCTGTAATGGCTTTTTGGCATTGTAACATAGGTCCTCAAACATAGGTCTTCCTTTGAGGCTGCGCCATTTGACAATGAAATGGACTATCGATGATGAAAAAGAAGATCTGCAAATGTCAAAATTGGAGCAGCAGAGACAGAAATGACTCCTGACTATTTGTCCCTAGCATGGGTCAAGCTCCAAAAACACTGGATCCTACGCTTCTCATCATGCAACTCAACAGCATCTTCCATCAGACCCTCCCTGCCTCTTAAATGCCCACTTCTTTCAAACCCCACATCTCCAATGTGTAACACAGGCTTTCTCCAAATAATGTTAAAGCTCACGCCCACTCTGATATAACCCTTATGACATCATCAGGGTTTCTTTTTAAACTTTAGAGAGCTCCTCTCAGAGTCACAGAATACATTATTAACAGTTTTCACAAGCTGAGTAGTAGACAAGTAAACTGAACTTCATGTGTAAAATTGCTGGAGTTTCCCTTTAAGTCTTACACTAGGAGCCAGGAGACTAGCTTAGCTTAGCTATCACTAATTAACACGTTATAACTAATTTACTCGAGTGACTTACTCTGTGCTATAAGGGAAGTTAATGTTATGGAAATGCTCAAATTCTGATTATAAAAACTTAAACAACTACTGTCAATAAATACTTAGCTAGTAATTATGTTGTGTTCAGCCTGGCCTATTCAAGCAGGAAAGTTCCATGTTGGAAGTTTCACAGAAATGCAAATGCCTTCTTTTCCACAGGCCAGGTTTAGTCTGCCACTGCTTCACATGGAAAGCTTTCCAATGGTGAACCAGCGGGAGACTTTTATTGTGAAATAGCTACATCAGCTATATAGCTGAACTTGGTTAGCTGTGCTATTTTTCAATAAAAAGTGGTCTACACAATATAATATGGACATATTTGATACCATTTGGTCAGCAGACCAGTTTTAACTATTGATGGGAGGAATATTAGAAGAAGAATAGAAAAGAAGCCACAGTGAGATGTTCGATGTAGAGCTGCAGGTGACAGGCTCTTACTGCTGTCTGCGTGCACCAGTTGCCCTGAAACACGTCATCAAGGTAAACAATGCCTTTTACAGAAAAGCACACGACAAGGTCCGTGGTCTAGCAAGATTACCTTTGCAACTGAAAAGTGCCTTGAGGGCTTATTCACACATGAAAACCAATATGATATTTAACCAGCACATTTACGCAATGAAGTTCATCTCTGATAGGGGCTGGAGAGAAACAGAGAGGTATAAAATTGAAAAAAAAAAATTCAAAGGAAGTTGGAGAGGTAAGTGTGATACAGATAAATGGAAAGAGGATGAGGAGGA
>VMKM01004570.1:0-15155 GCA_008360985.2 Macquaria ambigua | reverse complement strand
GTACATGGCATCTCTGGAACACACACAAATGCAAAGACACTCTCTCTCTCACACACACACACACACACACACACACACACAAATGTGACTCAATATTCATGCAGCTTAACATCCAATAAATTAGACTAAGGACTTGGACACAACTCCTGCATAGAATTGTTTGGCTTTTCTTCGTGCTTTTCTATGAAGGCCAGCAGCAATCAAAGGGCAAATTTTTGTGTGAATCTTCATTTTGAGCCATTTCTACCTCTACTAAAGGAGGAAAAGAAAGCATGTGTCCGCGCAAATGTGTGACTGTGCGTTGATTTATTTATTCATTTAGCAATTGCATTGACAGCTGACTGGAGTTTAATGTGTTGAATATTGTGAGGCTTATCGAGCAACAGTCCAGCTGCTGTGTATAGCCATGTGTCTGGGTCAATATAACAGAGCTGTAGTATTACACATGCTGCATGTCCTCATGTGTCCTGTTAACATGCCATGCAGAAACAAATACACACGACAATCATCGGCCCTTTCCTGCCTCCTGGCTGGCCTCTGCGCTTTATTGTCCAGCTCTGAAACGTGATCCTCTTTCCTCCTGTAGACTGTTGCTCTCCAGCCATGTAGCAGAGGACAAGGAAATGTTCCTTCTCGCTTCACCTCTTTTTTTTTTTTTTTTCTTTTCTTTTTCTGTCCTCGCTCTCGAGGGGGATAGAGTCTGAAGAGCATGTCGTCTTTTCTTTCAGTTCAGAACAATGTGCTGTGACTGAGGGAGAGCTGAGTGCGCTGGATGAGAAAGACTGGTTTCAGTCAAAGGAGTCAGCACACAGGGGCCGCACCGGTCAAAGCCATTAACGTTTGGTGGCAGAGAAAAAAAGAAACAGGCTTCTTGGCTTGTACAGTAGTTAAGAACATTTTTTTTTTCAGAATAAAAAACAAAAAACATGGGGGTTGAGATCATAATCACGATATTAATAAGGATATTTTCCAATATCAATATAAAGATGATATGGCAAGTGTATGCAAAATCACATAAAATAATAAAAAACAAAAAACTTTATTTTTGTTTTTATTACAAATTGGGACAACTTCTTTTTTTTTCTCTCAATACCGATTTTGATACCTTAGCTCTGGTTATCGACTGATACAGAGTACATGTACCAGTTCAATACCAGTCCTCAGTTTTTCTGGAAACTTCCTCTGATTCCAGGACCTTTTTATGTAAGGTAACATGAAGCCAGAGATGGCTGTGTCACTAAAAACAGAGTTAGCAGCGTGGCATTACAGAATAAATGTAGCTAATAACGGAAACAGTGGCTTTTATAGTGACACTGAAAAAGACACTGCAATGGTCACGTCATGGCAGATACCAGATACACACAATAAGGTCAGTATTGGCGCTGATACGGATTGGTACATCCCTAATCATATCATCACAATATGACTCTGTTGGTCGATAATATTTAATTATCACTCCGGCCTGGGTAGCACTGTAATTATGTACATTGCATGTTGTGCTAATTGATTGGGGAGTATTTCAGTAATCTGATCATTTATGTAATCTTGTTAATTAGGACGTCCTCCAAACAGGCTGCTGGATTTTCTGCCTGCGAGTCTACAGGAGTGGTAGCTCGTGTTTCTCAAACAAGATGGCTAGACGGCGCAAGATAGCATGATATGATGAAGTCAGCAGTCTTTCAATAACTTTATAAAAAATATTCTCACATGGAGGCATCAGATCGGGTTTGTCGTGGATGCGGGTAGACCTCGTCCCCAGACCCCCAGACCATTCTGGCACCATGCAGGCAGGGCAGTTGAAACCAGTCGCTATAGCGATCGATGCCGAGCTGCTGTTTAAAGGCTGGGGAATCTGATAATGGCTGCTGTTATCTACTCTAGCCATGGGAGTTACCTGGCTCCAGCAGACTTAATGGGAGGTGAGAGAGGGAGTAAAGGTAACGATTGAGACTAAGGGAGGGAGAGAGTGCCTGTCCTTGCTGGCTGAACTAACGTTAAACCCTGAAATATGCTTTGAAACGGTAAAGCGATTGTCCTTTGCATTAAGGTATGTGTGTTTACGTGTTTGGGGGCGGTGAGGTTGAGTCTGTCCTCTGCCCCTGCAGAAGACATCCACAGCACTAATGAGCCATCTTCTGTCTCCTAAACACACTCTAAACACACACACACACATTCTCTCTCTCCCTCCCCCTCTCCCCCCATATGGTGTAAAAATTGGTGAATACACAAGAGCATATTGCTCTGCTACTGGAGCCGCTTTTGTCTCTCCCATGCTTTTTCTGAGCCATTAACCTGATAGTAAAGGTGACCGCAGTAGGTAAGGCACCCTAGCAGGCTACTGTTCATAGGGTTTGAACCCAGTGACTCTGTCTTTTTTTTGTGTGTGCCTTTTTTTGTTGTCTCTTTTAGGACAGGGGGCACATAACAATAGAATTGAAGATGGTAGCAATCAAGTTATATAGTGCTGACTAGGGCTGCAACTAATTTCCTCTTCCATTTGTTATTCATAAGTCTGTTGATTTTTTTTTTTTTTTTTTTTTCCTTTTGATTAATTTTTTTATTCTTTAGTCCAGTGCTTCTCAACCTGGGGGTCGGGACCCCGAAAGAGATTGCGAAATTAATCCAAGGAGTTGTGAGATGATTGCAATGGTGTGAAATAAGAACAAACTAATTTCTGATACACAAAATTGTATTTCTTTTTTCAGACTTTTCTTTAATCTTTGCTTCTTTCTTGTGAAATTACTGCATAATTTTACCTCTTGAGGCTTATTAAAATTATTCGGATGAAACAATCTGAGAAGGGAGAGTAACACTCTGATTGAACTGCTCACAACTTAATAGACATGCAACCTTTGACGAAGGGTCGCAAGCAGACATTGATAACAGATATAAAAAAGGATGGAAACCACTGCTTTAGTTTATATAAAATAATGGAATACATGAACTATTCATTGATTATCAAAATTATTGTTAATTAATTTTTTGTTAATTAATCAACTTATTATTTCAGCACTAGTGAAAGTATCAATATTAGAAGTAAAAAGACAAGACCAACCATTTTTTTTTTGTTTTATGGCTTTTTCCCTGCTCTCATCATCTCCATGCAGTTTAAAAGAGATAAAAACTTAGATTCAGGTGTGACACTACAGTAGCTGTTAACAACAAATGGCCTATGGTGAGGTGTATTAATGGGATGATCAGACAGCAGAGCACAGTCATCTGATCTGTCTCATTCACAGGGGGATGATATTACCCAGCAATTTACTCCCTGGCAATAAGCTAGGCTTACAGTGATCTGCTCCCACACAAGTATGAAAACTGGCCAATATCTGGCAACGAATCACATCAACCTCATTGCCCTTGAGGATACCTAGGAGAACGATTTGTTCAAAACGCTGAAACAATGGATGTGACAGCCTCAGTTTCCAAGACAGAAAGGTGATTTTGAAAAAGAAAATGTGTTGAGAGATCAGCTGTCTACCACGGGACTGTCAAAAGGAAGTGAAAATATATTAGCCCAGCCCGGCGAAAGTGACCTTACATGAGGACATGAAGCAGGCCAACGGTCATATTTGGATCTCTTGCCAACAGAAGCGACCAGATCATACAAGGTTCAAGATTAAAGTTCAAATCATTGCAACTGTTTTACACGTGTGCTTATAAAAAAACATCAACTTTGATAATCAAATAATGTGTTGAGTCATTTCTCAAGCAAAAACAGCAATACTTCTCTGGTTTCAGGCTGTGAAGATTTGCTACTTTGCTGCCACATATTATTGTAAATTGAATATCTTTGGCTTTTGGTCTGTTGGTGAGACAAAGTAAGATATTTAAAGACATCACCTTGGACTCTTGGGAAACTGATTTTCACTGTTTCCTTTTTAGACTAAATGCTTAATTGGTTAATCAATCAAGAAAAAATGATCATAAATTGCAGCCCTAATCCCTCAAACCGTCTGCCTTGGCCAATGAGAATGTCTCATTGATTTTCTCCACCAGAATTGATTAGACTACGACGTGTGGACTATCAAAGTCAAAAACAATCACCAGTCATGAGACAGCTGAACCCAAACAAAAAAGAAACCCTAATACGTCATATTGTACACCTCAGTGAGAAAACAAGTTTGCTCATTCAAGGAAGCACATCATTTAAATCCATAGAGCAGGCTGTCCTGGCAACATTGTTTACTGCATTGTCAAAAACAAAAGAACCATTTTCAGCTATTCCTCGTTTGTCAGTCATGTCAGATCAGAGCAGTTTTTGCAGCAGACTACAGACCTTATGAGGCTTGCAGGAGGTAATTTATTCAGCCTGTTGTAATTTACCCAACCAAATACATTAGCCTGCCTTACTAATGGACAGACTAAATGAAGTAACAATAGTCTCTCATTGCTAATTGTGTTAAGCCTTGTTAGTGAAGCCGAGTCACTCGTTCTAAATGAAATCATTGTATGTATACCTGTGTGCGTGTGCGTGTGCGTGTGCGTGTGCGTGTGCGTGTGTGTGTGAGTGACAGAGACACCCAGAAACAAAACGTGTGTTGGTAATCTATGTGAAATATGTTATAACATTATTTATTCATGACTAAACAAGCAGCCAGTAAAGTTACATTTTGGGAAAGAAAAAAAAAACATCCTTAGTCATTATTTACTAAGAACTGAATCCTCATAAACTCAGCTTGTGTGTGCTTTGATCTGATTTGATTGACAACTGCCTGGGAATATCAGCAATCAACCCACCAACTGTCATCATATTTATATTCAAATGTTGCTAAATCCTGATTGGTGCAGGTGCATATGTGACATCACCTTTTTCTAACTGAGCTCTGTGTGAAATAACAAACTATCCAAACTTTGGCAAAGAATTGTGTGTCCATGTAGGAGCCTATAGTAAGAAGCTGATTGACAAAATACGTTTTCTGGGCCTTTGAAATATGGCCACTTTTATAAGTTCCAGCCGTACTAAAGATTCAAATGATATTTTACTTTTTATACTTTACCAAATCATGCATCATAAATCTCCGTTGATGTCTTCATGAAAATGTTGAATTAGCTAGAGCTTGATTAACAGGGACCATTGAAGCTGTTAGCCTTGCATTTTATTACCACAGATTGTAACAGATGATGGATTTTTTTTTTTTGGACTTTTTATTACATCTCTTAGTTAAACATTAAATTATTGCCTCACCTCAAGACGTTGTAATACTCCCGCGGTGTGAGGAGAATTGGTTGTCATGGTTTCACATCAAAGCAGCTGACAGCCAGCCCAGCAAAAGCAAGCAGGGTTATAATTGGATAATTCATGTTCCTGTAAATGGAGGACACATTGTGAGAACGCAGCTTTTGTAATTGTTGTAAACGTAAAAGGCGGAGCTACAACCATTGTGGTATTACTCATTATAAGCATAATGTTGAAGGACCAAACCAAGACATTCATGAGAAATAATGTCCCTGGATGTAGCAGGGTGGGATGCCACAGTGTCAGGTTGACATTTTTGCTCAGCATGGTTGTGCATGAGGATTAAGACAGGAACGGTTTGCTTCTGCAAAAATATGAGGCTTGGGCTCTGGGAAACTGAGTTGGGCATTTTAACTGTTATTTTGACATTTCAGAGCCCAAAATATCACTGTTTGGAAGAAACTGAGCATATGGATGGACAATGTAGAAGTGGATTATGCTGCAGGAGTGGTTTGAAAAGTTTCTTTGGGCGTTTTGATATTGTTTCTTCCTGCAATAACTACAAAACTCTAACTGTTCATGAAAAAGGATATTACAGACTTTTTACAGTTACCTTTCAAGTCTACATTAGGTGAATTTAATTAATTTTTTTAAGGACCAGATGTCCTTAAAATGGCCTTGTTCATGATGCATGATTGGGTAAAGTATAAAAAATTGTTTTATCATTTTTAAGGATGAGACCTCCTTAAAGTGCTCAGAAAAATGGACATCCACAATTCCATGACGGCACGGCAAATTCCCTCTGCTGATAAAGATCGTGTGATATGACTGAAAGCAGCTAATAAATGGACCTTATTGTGAGTAGGGCTGCAAGTAACAATAATTTTCATTACAATTAATCTGCTGATAATTTCTTCGATTAATTGTTTAGTCTATAGAATGTCAAAAAATAGCGGAAAAAAAACTGTCTACAACAGTCTAAAACTATGAGATATTTCATTGACTATCATATAAGACAAAAGAAAAGCAGCAAAACTTGACATTTGAGAAGATGGGACCAACAAATTGTTGGCATTTTTCTAAATGACTGAAACGATTAATCAATTATCAAAAAAGTTGCAGATTAATTGTTTTTCAATCGATTAATTGTCGTTGCTGATGTATTAGTGAGATTATTTTGTCAATTACACGAGGTGAGGGTTTTATACAAAATCTTGAAGGCACTAAAAATGCTCCTATTTGCAACGCTCACTAAATCTTGTTGAGGAAAAACACAGTATGTGGTTAATAATAAGCATAGAATTGCTTCTTTTGTGTGCGTGTGTGTGCTTTTATGTCTGTCTGTCTTCTGCTGGTGTGATTCCCAGTCCAGTATGAACTCCTACCTACCAAGCCTGCGGGCAGAAAGCAGAAAGAGTTAATGCCTTTTCCAGTGGTGTCGGTGACATTTTGTGTAGTCCCTAATGTAGATAATGGCTTTTTACTGCGGCTAGGTGCTGAGCGAGAGGTATTTGTGCTTCACTGACCGAGTGACAAGAGGGCACAGCGGAGGGGAGACAGGAGCGAGGGAGTTGTAAAGAGCGTGAGAGGAGAGGGAATGGAGGGGAGGAGCAAACGGCATAGGAGGACTGCAGGAGCGGAGTACAGAGAGAAGAGTAGAGGGGAGAGGAAACAGTAGGCCGCCACTGCATAGTTCTCCCTCTGGTCAGTCAGTTGTGGACACAAACGCTGCCACACAGTTCAGAGCTGTGCGACTGAAGAAAGACTCAGCATGCAGGAAAACAAAAAGGAGGAAGTGGCAGAATAATTCTGCAGACACACACTCTGGGTCTCTTGGGAATGATGTGTGTGTGAAGCAGATGCACACACACACATTCCTGTAGCTCTCTGTGAACTGTGATCCAATGTACCTCTGGCTAATCTGTCTATATCCTCAGATGATCACTAACCGCAGGCTTCCACATGCATCTTCGCCTTTCTGTTCATGTGTGTTGATCAGAAGGAGGGCTCAGTGCAGCCTTGGTGTTGAGCGTTTCCAGGACTGATTAAATATTTACCAGTGGCGAGAGTGTGTTGGCAGGGATTGCAGTTTACATGATGAGCTTTTTGACCTCTGGGCTACCGTAGAGCGCTGCAGGGCTGGCTAGTCAGGAAATGGGAAAGTTTGTGTAACCATAAGCCTCTCTGTGTGAACATCCATGTTGTAGGCATGGCAACTGCTCTCTCTTTCTTTCACAAACCTGACCTCGCACTTGATTTATGTATGGCATTACCCCCCACCCCCACACACACACACGCACAGACACTCACTAAATACACACAGACATATTCCACAGAGTTAAAACACACTAAGCCCTCCTCTCCAATTCCAGTATTATCAGTCTGTGTGTAATCTTGGAATCCTGGATGGAGTTAAGATTATATGCCCAAGAGGGTCTGAATGACTTGACATGCTGTTGCACAATCTGTTTGCTGCAGCGATCGGTTGTGTATCCTGAACCTGTTGAAGGTTTTGTGTGTTTCACGGTCATGTGGGACGTGTGATTTACTGTCCTATTTTAACTTGAACTTGGAGATGGTGCTCCGGAAGTCACATTGGTGAGAAATGATCCCTGCACATCACTGCTGTGGCAGGTGCTGCGAGAACATCCAGTTCATACCTGTTCGTGTGTGTGTGTGTGTGTGTGTGTGTGTGTGTACTTGTGTCTGGATTTATGTGAGAGTAAAAACAAGTACAACTCCTTGCCTCGTTGTGAACAGTTGTGGTTGCTAAGTTACTGCCAACAACACTAATTAAGACAGCAGAAGGTTGTTGGAGAAGTTGGAGACTATTATACAAACTGGTGTGTAGAAAAGTCGGGGGTGGGGGGGGGGGGGTGATGGGAGACTTAGATGTGAAGATTGATACCACTCTTATATCTTTACACTGATTTTAAAAATTGAAGCTCCAGTCAGCAGACAGTTAGCTTAGCTTACCATAAAGACTAGGAACAGGGACAAATGGCTAGCCTGTAAATAACCCACCGTAAAAAGCCACAACTTTTGTTTTTACACTTCGTTTTTTTTGTATGAGATATTACATGTTAATTAGTGAACTTTAGAGGTGTTGGTGCTAGCTGTTTTCCTCAGTCTGTATGCTAAGCTAAGCTAACCTAACCGGCTGCCGGCTATAGCTTCATATTTACTGGAAAGATATGAGGGTGGTATCAATCTTATCTAACTCTCAACAAGAAAGCAAATAAGCATGCTTCCCCAAAATGTCTTAACTATTTCTTTAAAGGGATGTCTCCTCATGCAGGGTTTGCTTCCTGCTTCTTGTGTGTGTCTGTGAGCACTCTCCTTAGTAGGTATATTACAAGTATTGCTCCTTTGAGGGCTTTCAATCTGGTAAATTCACTAGAACTCTCCTCAGAGGGCCCGAGGGCAGAAAGACAGAGGAGAAAGGAAAAGCAGAATCATTTCTTTTCTACCTTCTCAGCTGCTTGTCCCTTCCTCTGTTTCTCTCTTCCTACTATAGCTGTCTCACACCCCTGCAGGGGCTGTTTGCATTGTACCTCTTGATGGGATACGTCCTAACATTTTAAACCGCTCCACTTCCTTGCCTCCTTGGGTTTTGCTGACTAATACTAGGATTTATGTGAAGAAACTGGGCAGTTTTGCAGTAGAGGTGTGTGTGATTTTTGTTTTTGTTTTTTTTTTTTTTTTCTTTCCCCAAGCTCCTACTGAAGCTCATATACACACCAGGATGTTGTGTTGCAACAAATTTTAGCATTTTTGTCAGCCTACGTGGAGTGCCAGATCGCTGAAGATTGCACCATGGAACACACACATCAGTTTTCTTGTGTTTAATAAATAACCTGACACTATCTGAATATGGTACTACTCCTCAACCATCTGCTGCTCCTGTTTGCCAAGTTCCAATGAATGCCAAGAATTATTAGCAAATACTATGATGATCATGTCACCAGACCTGTGATCCTGGATCAGTTTACTTCAAAATACCTGGATTTGAGCCCAGCATTAGAATATTTGGTCTGCAAATTTGATTTTATCTTGTTCTCTGTTATATTATTTATCCCGTTTTTGCTTCCTCCTTCCTCAAAACCTTGAAACATCCACAATGTTTCACAATCGTGGATGACTCAACTCAACCTCCAGTCATTTCAGTTGTCCAATATGTGATCAGGAATAAAAAATTTGGGTCTGCACAAGGCAGCTCTAAGGTGGGAATGTGCATAAGTGGACGACTGTGCAACAGGATATTGCTGAAAAGGGCCATGTATGCCCAGTGGGCCTTCCCAAGCTTATTAAAGGTTAAATGAATACAATACAACTTTATGGGAGGAATGATGATCAAGACAGAGGACAGCTGGTGAGCTGTACTTCGTCTTGATCCAGTTTTTGGTTTGGTTTTGGTTTTCCTGCTCCGCACAGCATCACCAAACATTTTCAGAGCTGGAAAGTGTCAAACATTTCTTAGAAAACCTGAGCACCATCTTGCTGCCGAGTGTTACATCTTGCCAGAGGAGTAATGCATTATTCCGGCATCTGCTTGGCTGTGATCCCCAGTGAGCAGCAGAGGCCTGTATTAACAAGGTTGGACACGCCTTGGAGCTCGACGGAGCTAAACACTTCACATTCCTCTGCAAGGTTAGAGGGAGGGGTTATGAACGGGGGAGAGGGGTTGGAGGTAAAGAGAATAGAGCTATCTGTGACTGATTATATCCCTTTGGGCTTCAGGATGTAGCCTAACATGCACTTAATGTATTAGTGTCTAGTCAGTGCACTTGCTATGGGTGTGTTTTGTGTATCTGTCTGTGGCAGTGTGTATGTGTCTCTAGGTGTGTTTGTGATATCTTCAGTCCTGAACTCAGTTGAATGTGTAAAAATATGCACGGATTCAAATATACTATGTCCTCCGTTCAGTCTTCCTGTTGCCAAAAAAAACCCTGAAATGTTGCAGCTGTCTGGATTTGTTTATGTCTAGCTGTGAGCGGTGTAAATCTATTTTTTGTGGGAGTTTCTGCATGTGCGTGTTTTGTGCACATTTGTACATTTCCCCAAAAATGTGACTTTAATCGAGCAGGCTGCAGCAGAATGGGGAAATAAAAATGCCAACTTTTAAATTTTAATAAGGGGAATTTCTGATGTCAGCACTGTGGCACAGACTCAAAGGTGACATTGGCTGTGCCCATCACAGATGTGGCTCCAGCATACACACATGCGTACGCTAACACACACACACACACACACACACACACACACACACACACACACCCTGATAGCCAGTAAGCAGGGTGTGAGCTCTAGGGTTTGTGTTTTTATAGCATTGTTTTGTTGACAGGCCTCAGTAGTTTGACAGCATTGTCTTGGATCACACTTTGTGACAGGACACCAAGGAGGCGGCCTACAGCCACACACACACACACACACACACACACACACAGGACCCAGTTGTGACACAGACAGTGTGCAGGATTTGTCTGTCTGTCTCTAATGCAAGAATGTTTGTTTCTGTTGGACTGCTCATCCTTTCTCACTCCCAGATGCGTTATACTCTACTGTCTTCCCGCTCTAACATGACTCAGCCAGTTAACAAAGCTCTGAAATGACTGCTGAGCAGGATTATGTGCTGCACTCAGAGTTGACAGAGGGAGCTTATTCCTCTTTGCAGTCTCCCTACGACCCACTGTTTTTTCTTTGTCTCCTTTTCCTCCCTTGGTAACATACATTATTACCCTTCATAGCTCAGCACCTCCTTTCATTTCCTGGGTGCGTGATTAGCTGCTAGTTAGCTATCACAGTAATGAGCAGAGAGCTGTTCATAAAAGATACACCCGAGAGCGAGCATGCAGGGCAGCGCAAAATCTGTTGGCACACACAAACAAATATGTCATTTAAATCACAAGTGTTGCTCTTAAATGTTTGAAGAATATAGCAGCAAAATAATATTTTCAGGTTAAGCAAATAGTATTAATTTTTTGATCAAATATCAGAGGATTATGCTTCCATAAAATTAGATTTAGAGATTAAAGTCTCCTCTTGTAGTGCAGTCTGAATATCTAAATCTTAGATCAAAGTGAAAGTCTATAAATGCAGCATAAGGCAAAGAGAGGGATCTTAGAATTATTTAGGTAGGGTAGAAGTGTTGTATCAGTGTAATCCCAGACTCTTATGTGTGAGGATACACACTGAGCAGGATATATAAAACTTTGCAGATTCAAGAATAAAAGACTGTGTATGCTTTCAATTGTGAATATGCCTACATAGTATTTTTCCAAAGTAATAAAACCCTGCTCACATGGTGTTCCTGCTGTGTTCCACTTCCATTGTAAAGCTTTACATGTGCATAAGCCTGGCACCCAACAATTAACCGTAAATGCGTGTCAACACACCCCAATTTAACCTGATTTGCACATGAATGCCAGTCGTCATCATGGGCTACAAGGATGGTCCATCATCCACCAGTAGAAATAATAGAAAATAATTATCCTGCAATTAAATCAGAATAACTGTGCACATTAAGAACCTCCAAAATGAGATTGGTCCTATCAGAAGGATTGGTAGAGCCCCTCTCTCTCCACCCTTTACCTCTTTGCTGTTCATTTCACAGAGCCTAGGAAGTCAGCCTTGTTGTCACAATATGAGCAAATGTGCTGGAAAGACCAGCGGTTGATGGACTCCACTGTCACTTGAAGCCACGGGAGTTGTGGAGTCGTGTCAGGCTGGATTAAGAAAGTAAAAGTGCACTAGAGAGAACATCCTCAGGGTGGCTGGAGAGGGAATAATTCACAGTAGTTGTGTTTTTTCATCAATAGACGGGGATAAGATTGCTAGACAGTAACCTTTGACTCACAAAACAAATTATGTTGATGCTTTTAAACAGCTTATAGGACTGAGATTACTTTGCGATCCTTGCAGGCATCACATACTGTGTTCTTTTCTGCTCCTGTCTTAGGCCAGAAAATCAACACAGTCCCTAAAGACTTATACCCGCTGTCATCTTGCATTGGCAAGGTTCTTGAACGGTACTAAGCAACCAGTGTTTTATTACTCTCAGTAATTATGCATAGCTATATATTATGAGGCTGAATAGCCTAACGACTGGTTGCAGTTGTTGGTATTGTACTATACACATATTGAGACTTAACTTATAGTAGGGAAAAATAAATGTTACAGTGTCCCACTCAGTTTACTTTATCACATGCAGGTCAGCTTACACAGAAAGGTGTGTGTGTATATTTATGAGGCAATACACGTGACAAATTATTTTTTTTCTAAAGGCCACTATGTGTAAATATTTGATACTTTTATAACATCTTTCAAATTATGAGTTATTCAGATGATTGAAGTTTTTGTTTGAAGGAAAATGAAACGGTTCCAGGAAAAATTGGTGCAGTTGATTTGTGACTTTCAGTCCACTAACGTGCAGCAACACGTGTTTCTGTCTCCCACAGAGTGAAATTCTACACACAGTGGCTTTAATTCAAATTTCAGTATAGAAAGTGGTGCGTGTTTCCATGGTTCGAACATGCATCATTTATATTCGACTCTTATGTGTTTGTGTATATGTGAGTAATATGGTTCCACTCATGCAGTATACTAAACAAACTCTGCTCATTCAGCCTCACTTCTTGTAATGCTCTTTAATTGAACCAGCTGTCCTCTCTGCTCTCACAGGACATAATTTGAATAAATGGACAAGTGCGTTAATGGTGTTGTTGTTTCTATTCTAATAAGTCAGGAATGTTAATGCGGCTCATGCTGCTGTTGTAAAAGGGCTGTGAAAGATTTTACAATATTGGTGGTGTTAATATTCCACTGTTGGACGGATGAGTGCTACAGAGTCCTAACAAACATGGTCAGCTTTTAAAATGTAGTTTTGGTTATTTTTTACTGCCTTGTTGATCAAAATGTCACTACTTTCATTGTAGAGCTCCATACCTATCAATTCAGTTGAAAAGGGCCAATGGAAAGTCAAACAGCCAAACCTCAAAAACACTAAGACAGCATGCCCTTTCAAAGTAGTAACACTGTTACATGTCTTTAAGTCGGCCTATTCCTCAGGCCTATTAGTAATACCTCCGATAGGTAAATAAAGTTCATAAATGAATTGCAGCAGGTGCTGCTTCCATGATGTAACAAAGGTCAAGTCAAGTAGAAGTGTGTATACACGAGGATTTAGAATTGTATTACCTTGGACTGCTAATATCAGGTAATTGAATGTCTTTGATTCGTGACACCATATGGAGGATGTTGGATCTTGCGAAAAAAACAATCATTAATTGTAATTATAACTATGAGGTGTTTGTGAAATGATTTGTCCCAGTAGGCAGTTACTACTGGAAATGCAATATGACTTGGATGTGTCACCAGAATTGTCCAGCTGCTACCCAGCTCACAAGAGTTTAAAATGGTTCAGTTCATGACTAATCAAAAATCAGATGTATGATGACACTGCAGTGTGAAAGATGAAAGCTGCCTGTTTTGGGTTGCCTTGCACACTGAAGTATGAACCTCTACAGTGGCACGAAGGGGGAAAAAAAAACAAACAAACCAATTTTTCCCTCTTAAAGAATGAAGTTTCTGTCAGACTGACAAAATCAGCATTGAAACTAATTGATGATCTTATGAGACTCTAATGAGAAGTGAATAGATACAAGATATTTTAATGTAGAGGCACTAACGAAGAGGGAAATGACTGTGATAGCGATCTGAGTAATATTTATAATCACACTTGTGTATCACTTTCTGCTTGAGAGGCGAGCAAATAAACTGCATCTGTTGGAAAGATAATTATATATATTTAGTTGATTAATTATATATATATTTACACGAGCACTAGAACTCACTCTAATATTGATTTAGAGGGTGGAAAATTATGATGATAATCTTGGGAAGATAAGGATGTTGTTTGTTGAAGGTGATAACCACAGAACATCTCAAGTTTGTGTTAAAGATAGGGTTCAGCTCACGATAACGAGTGCTGTCTCGTGTGTGTCGACAAGTTTTGATACTTCTCACTGATGTTCTGCAAATGTCTATACTGCACAAATGAGCCACATCCTGGAAGTTGATCTCAAAGTTTGATACTAAATTTGAAAGAGACGGTGTTGAATAAGCCAGGATTATGGAATGAAAATGCAAGGATTAGTAAGTGAATTGCATCTTGGTGCTTTATGTGTTTGAATATTTAGTCCTGATTCATACCTAATCCATGTACTAAGTGCAGAGCAGAGCATTTCAACCACCCAAAAGACTTTTCTCTTTAAATATCGCCACAGCCGAAGGGTTGTGTTGTACGGAGAGGTACTGTTTATCTGAAGTATATTGCCTCTCCGGAAGTTAATTACAGTCCTCCTGGCAGCATCTGTGCTGCAGCAGAAGACATTAAACTGTGGAAAAGCTTCTTAAGTGATTGGCAATGAGTTGACCTGAGTTATGATTTAGTGGCCACATGACTGTCTCTATGGGTTATCAGACTATATTTGTATTGTGTTTACTGGAGAGGGATGGAAGCCCTTTTTTAATAGAAACCCAGATGTTTGACTCGTTATTTTTTTCTTCCATTAGTTTTGAGAGATTCACCCAAGTGATTTTGATGAAGAATGTGTGTGTTCATAAGCACTTAAGAATTCATATTAGCATGTATGTTGGTACACAAAAGATTTTTGGTACAGTGTGGAAAAAAACCTAGATTACAAGGAGCAACTTTCTCTTTGCATGAAAAATGCTAACATATAGTTATTTAGAACATTTCAGTTGTATTCTGTATAGTAGAGATACATGTTTTCTTCCTGTTGATCATTTTGTTGCTTTATCATTTTTCCGATTAGTTCTCCTATGTGATTTTAAATGCATTTTTATCCGTCCTTAACTGAAACAAGACTTTTGTTAATATTGATGAGCCGTGTATTATCTACACCTGAAAGGATTAGTCGATTAAACGATGAGTTGATTGAGAAAATGAATCGGC